>KZ538543.1:49217-63193 GCA_000934665.2 Catajapyx aquilonaris
GGGGGGTCTCAATTTTATACCTAGAAAACAATATTTTCCCACCGAGGGGGGAAAATATTGTTTTCTAGGTATAAAATTTGCAAAAAGGAGACGGCAGAAGGAAATTTCGCCTATTTTGGTCCTGCATAATTTTCGGGTGAGCCAATATTGCATTATTTGTGACAGATTTCATTAATCAGTAGGTTCTAGTAGTGCATAGTACAGCCTTACTGAAAGCAGAAATTTATGTTTACGTTGCGTGACGATTCGGCTATAACAGACCTCGGTTATAACAGACTTTTTCCGCAGTCTCTTGAAGTTTGTTTTATCCGGATTCAACTGTACTATTAAGCCAGACTAAAACCCTGTAATTCCCCTTGGGTCATTTCTGGCACACCATTTAGTGCAATTTGGCACACATACAGAAAATATAAAAATTGCAAAAGTTGCAAAAATTGCACTAAATGGTGTGCCAGATATGACCCAGTGGGCATTACTTAGATTAGTGGCATTACAGGGTTAAATCAGACTAACCGTTCGCTGGTAGCACTCGACTTTCGTTTTTTTTTACGACTATCTCTGTGAAAATAATTTTAGGGACTTCTAAGCGACGAAAATCGTCTCCAATGCATTCATAGTGCAGACTGTATAGTGTAGAGCATAAGTTATGTGTACTTGTCAAAAATAAACTGAAATTAGATCAAAAACTTTCCCTTCAGTAAAAAAAAAGAGAAGTAAGACCTCCGCGGCGGAATAAAAGTACTGAAACAAGGCAGGCGCACGTAAGACCTTCACCAATTGATTTAAGCTGTACCATAGGTCTTACTCAAGCAATTCTCAAGTACGGTATGGAACGTCTCGTAAAATGACTGCTGCAAACTACTCAGAGCAGTATAGGTAGGATTTTACGCGTATTATGAAAAGAAAACAATTGGGGAAAAACTAAACCCATTCAAACAGACTCGGTCCAATCGAAAAAGACCCTCTAAAATTCACCAATTAACGTTTATATGTGAAAAATTAAACGTTAGAGTTAAAATCAGCATCTAAAAGAGGTGACGTTTCTGCATGAATGTTTCATGGCAATAATTCGCACTAATCGCATAGAAATTCAATGTGCTTAATATTGAAGTTCCTAATTTCATAAAACACTAAAATGGAGTGGCTCATGGAAAACTAATACTGCCAATAAGAGCTAAGATACTGCTAACTTAGCAGTACCATTGCACTACACTGGTACTGGTAAGTTAGAAGTAACTAGTAGTACGACAGAAATTCCAAAGATTTGTTTCAGAAAGGAGACTTCATGGGCAGTGAATTGTAAATTGCTTGAGTAAGACCTACGATACAGCTTAAATCAATTGGTGAAGGTCTTACGTGCGCCTGCCTTGTTTCAGTACTTTTATTCCGCCGCAGAGGTCTTACTTCTCTTTTTTTACTGAAGGGAAAGTTTTTGATCTAATGTTACAGTACAACACTTTTGAGCAAGTGTTTTGTGGGGTACATTTTACTGTACAAACGTATATGTCGTAGCCCCATATCGAAATTGGGCACTTCGTGAAATGTCCACTAAAATAATTGGACACATGCCATAGTGCAATCTCCCGTGAAGAATTACAGAATGTGCCCAGAAATATTGTACTGCTCGCGAAGTATGAGGTATGAGTATGACCAACGGTTTGGACCATGGTCTTAGAATACTAAGGTCTGGACACTCCCTCTTATCGCCTGCCGGGGCGTTTTGCATGAGGTGCTCACTTGAGAGCGCCATGAGACAGCTTTTCATTGCGCTATTATGTGGCGACCCTATACCGGACTACGCTGAACTAAGGTAGTAAGGTAGAAGAGAAGCCGCTACATGCGGGCCCAACATGGCCGCCGGCGACCCTGACAATACTCTAAGTCTCTAACAGTTCATGTCGTGCATCATTGAGGACTCAAACCACTTGTGCACTTGTTAGTGATTTCATGCCTCAAAAAAAAAAAAAAAAAAAAAAAAAGTCAGGCGAGAATCTGGGAAACGACCAAAGACGATGGAAATAGGTTAGTCTTATAAGCGGCGAATGGTCGACAGAGGTCTACAAAATCCACAGTTCGAAAAGTGCTTCAACCGACTATGTGAGTGTGTGTCCAGCATAAAGTAACTAAAAATGGTAGGGTACACACATTTTAGTGGCTATGGTGATTTTTGTATGGAAATTTTTACACACCTTTTTTCGTGCATTAGGTACGGTACTCACTTTTGAAGGCGGTAATATAATTTATTAATAATAGAAATAACCTACGAACCTCGTAACATGACCTAAATAAACTTAGTCAACCGGCAATTCTGGATTTTGCATGAAAATGGTGCTCACACCTGACAGTCGAGTTTACAAATAATATTGGTGCCCAAAAATATCTTACTACAGAGCTGTTGGTAGGAATATTACGTCTAGAAATTAAGGTCGCTCTGAACGGAGTTCAAATTACGGTTTAAACTGCAAGCTGGGGTAAATTATTTCAGTTCGAGAAATCGGGCATTATCGTATGCATATTTTTCCGTCTTCCTTGACACTGGTAACCATATATGCTCTATATAGGGGGAGGTGTGAGGTGTGGTGGCCGAGATGGTAACGTCTCGGCTTGCTGAGTGGAAGGTCCCAGGTTCGATCCCCGCCTGGGAGTTCCCTTCCACCTGCGTCGGGAGGGTCTCTGACCTGCACCTTTGGAGGTGTCTGGCAACCTAACCTCCTGGGGGACTCACATGGCCCAAACTTGAGACACTGCACCTGCACCCCTGTCCCCTCCCCGAAAATCCTTATCCTTACCTAATGTCCTTGATTCCTTGCACCGGAGATTGAAGTTAACAAATCAGAAAATTGATGGTGGTGTGCCACCCCCCAAAAGGGCCTATGGAGGCCTATCACGGGGTAAAATAAATAAATAAATAAAAATGCTCTACATTTTTTCAGATATGCAGCAGAAAAATCCGCCGACGAGGTCTACTGAAGCACTAATGGAACTGGTGGATAATTATGTTTGCAATACCCAAAACGGAAAATATTGTAAGGAGCGTGGTAAGGAGTAAGGTTTGTCTCTTTTCTAATGAATCTTAGCTATAGTTTCCGACCACCTGTGTATAGAGGTAGACTCAGTTGCAACATGGGGTTGGTTTTGCTCAAGGGGGTACTCACTTCGGTACTCCGGTGTACACCTGCAGTGGTACTCTTTGGTACTCTTCGGTACTCCCTGGCGCTCCCAGACAATAAACAAATAAGTTATGCTCGTAACTTCAGGAGCTTTTTTCCCTTCTTGTGTCGTGCTTCCAATCCCAAGGGGCTAAAAAAATGGTGCCGCGGATCGAACCCGGGACCTTTCACATGCAAAGCGAACGCTCTAGGCTCTACCACTGAGATACACCCCCACTTCGTATATGAGTTATTGCTTCATTACGAGGAGACCTATGAACATGTACATAACACATAATATTGAACGTTATTTCATGTAGGGTGACACCATGTAAAATCTCCAAAAATAAGGGCATATAGATGCTCTGTATAGGCTGTGTACATTACACAATATTATACTAATAAATACGCCTTTTTACTTCATCATAACCGAATCTACGATTTCAAATGTCCTATTTAATGTCTCTGTCTCTATAAAGTGAGTGATGACCAATAGTTTCACAACTATCTGTTCTCTTCCTCAGATGCAGGACAGAGCTCCTGTTCACATAAACCGCCTGGAGGAGGAGCAAGAAATGCAGAGAGGAACGCACGAAGGAATATTGAAGCACCATCATCACCGTCATCACCGTCATACCTAGCAGAATCTACATCTACGTATGTGCGATTAAATAGATTAACTTTTTTCATATAATGCGTGTAGTGCCCATATCTGTGGATCGGAAAAAACAAAAACAAGCTTGCTAATAAAGAACCTTAATTATCCCTCAATAAATTCTTCCTCGTTGAGAATCCAGGTCAATTAATTGCGGTGTGCAGAGGGAGGTTGGCCAGGTCTTCAGGGAGGCAAGTACTGTATATTATTAAGGAAATTTAGAATCAAAAGGGCTTCAATTTTATAGCATGTGATTGCCTCTAACATTAAAATCCGTTACTCAAGTATTCGTTCGAGTTAACCATTGGCCTGTATTACAGTACTAGCTAATAACCCGCATATGCAGTATACATCTTGCCTATTCACCTATGCCATAACTTTGAAATGTAAACTCTTAATAATTGAAATATTTGGTACTTAATTGAATGAATTACCGTGGCAAATTTTAGACTAGACGGATAGAGATAAGCAGGGCTGACTCAGCGCTGTTCCCCCGCGATAAAGACAACAACGCCCATGTGAACCTAACTTAACAATAATGCATCCGAAGCAGACAAGTATCAGCTATAGACAGGTTTCACTCGATAACTAAACAACTGGAAGGAAACTAAGCTGAGTTAAGTTACTTACCCACCGATGTTAACTTCATCTTTGTCCAGTTTTGACTTTGTTCTTTCTCACTGGTCAGTTTATATTATTGCTATCCGTTAGTCGCATCTGAAAGATGTGGAAATACCGGTATTACTTTACGCATATATTGGTGAGTAATGTAAAACAATCCTGTATCGAAGTCTCCCTTGCGAGAAAAATGTCTGAACATTATTATAGTTTAAAGCCAAATCCATAGGGTTCGATACAGGAAGATTAATTACATTTGAGACGGTGCAATGAGTTGGATTAGTGAAAAAGCCACACCGCCAGCGACAAGGCTCCAACTCGTAATGCGGGACGCATTCCCTCCTTTTGTTTTTTATTAATTGTATTTCGCCTCAATTGCAGCGTACAATTTCACAATTTTGGTGTGATCAATGATTTGGATTCCAATTAACAGTGTGCCCGAAAGTGAATTTATCAAGCAGGAAAAGTGCCGTGCCATAAGCCCCACGAGGGACTATCATCAGCACACTAACTACTGCAAAAACATGAATGCAACCTATGATGGTTGCTTAATAATTGTAATGAAGTCAAAAATGAATGCTCACCATGATTGTCATGCACAATTTCGACGCCTAAGGATTATACTGTCGTATCTCGTATGTTTTAACATACGACATACGACAATATAATCCTTAGGCGTCGATTTCCCAAGCTCGTTTTACGCCATAAACAGCCAACCTTTTCTTCTCTCTTCCTGTCAAGGTCTCTAGCGGTCTCTAGAATCAATTATTCGGTTTTAACACAACCTATTTAATCCGAAGCATCAATGTGAGACAGTATTTTACGATATCCTGTGCCGGACTAGTCTCTGAGTTAATAAATGAGTTTAATAAAACTGCACTTCATATTATTTATTGCCATTATTTTAATAAACAAGGTCGGTGTACTGTCTATAATTCCACTGCATAACAATGGGGACGGCGAAATGTTTAGAGACTCTTTACTCCAGTAATCAGTTTGCAAAGAAGCAATAACAATCACGATAAATGAATGTTACCGTGAATGTTGCTTCCAACGATTGCTTCCCTTTAAAAATAATATGGTATTAAGATAGAGCTTCCTACATTACCGGTAACTAAAAATGCGAACCTTCAAGGAGGTAGCAAAGCAAAGTATCGCAGAAAAACGCGTATTTAAAGAATAATACATACATAACACGGTATAGTAGTCTATAATTATGATGTCATAATAATATTAGTAATTTGAAGGTGATAAGGATAGGCCAATTATTTGATTCGTGTAAAATAATATAGCATATAACTTACTGTGAAAGTACAGCAGTGAAAATAATACACTGGTGGCAGTTAATTTAAACAATTTTAAATAATTTGTTTGGCATGTCAGGCTGCACGGTTAAGTAGCTATCATTCGTGTATTTTTCGCCCATTTGAGAAATGATCACATTCATTACGGGCAGCTTTTGTTAATTCGTGAACACTCGATAATTATTAAGAACCTGTATTTTTCTTTTTGTGCGGTCCAAAATGTCGACAACCTAGCTAGATTTTTCAGATCATCATAAATAACAATTAAGGGTGACTCAGTAATAAACTATGCAAAAATTCACCTACTAATAGCTACCAGGTATAAACACTGTCCCTTTCTGGTACATCCGAAATGGAATGTGCAGTATGACGAAGAATCTGCCGACAATTCTGCCAAACGTTTAACGACCTCAAAATATTGTAGGACAGCATAACACAGGTTCTTGGTAGCTGATGATTCCGAAAATATGTCCACGCCGTACAGTACCAGACACCTATCCCGAGTCGCGATAACACATTGTGGTTCGTCACCTAGTGGCACGAAGACGATCCTAGCACGTGCTATCCGATCAGGTCACGTTTCATTCAATGTTTATCAATATGCGAGTGATGTAAAAAGAGACTCAGTACGATGAGCCTGTACGAGCTGGTGCAAGGAAACGAAGAGTGGTCCTCACCCAGCAGGAAGCGTCTCGTGGCCTGCTGGTGGTGCCTCCTTATCAGTCCCCATTACTGCCTATTAAGCTTAATATAGAGTAATTCCGTCTACAAAGCGGGGAGTTCCAAACGTGTCCTCAGTCCATGGACGAACTTGGAAGGGAATAAGCGACGGATGGACGGACACTCGCCACCGGGAAGTGGATTTCCGTATCTGGCCTATACCGCAGCTCAGGGACACACTACTCCCCACAAGACTCAGTGCAACACAGTCGTACCCTCACGGTGCACCATTTGTTTTCCTTCCAACTGACTAGTGGGCAGTCACCCTAATCTGATAAGACAGCAAGTGTTGTGAAGTGTCATCAGCGGCGCGCGATGAATGCCCACCGCTGATTAGAGTGTTGCCGGTGATTCATCGCCCACTGTAAGCTGCATGCTGCAACGTTCGGCGCGGGTGCGAGGTGCAGCGCTCTGATTCGTCTTCAAGTGGAGCATTTCAAACATGATTGCACGCGCGAGCTTGCTTCGGCTCCAGGGAAATATGAGCGATGCTGAGCCCTGGAGGAATCATTCTTCCGGTAAGGCGCCGGTACTGGCTGACTACCCGCCGGAACTGCTGGATTTTGCGGTTTTCTGCTGCATACTCTTCATCTTTATTGGCGTGCCAGGGAATGTGCTGACCATCGCTGCGCTGACGAGATATCGAAAGGTATTTGCATTCTTTTTTTATTACGGAGTGGTAGGAATTAGTGGGCTGCCTACAGGTTATTGCATTGATGGCTGCTCTGGCGTTACGTGTTTGTGGTCTATTCTAACTAATCGTTCTCGACCGGGGAATGCCATGAAATATTCTTATTATTCGGTGACTGTAGTCTATAGATAAGATTAGAATTTAATGTTGACAGTAGGCGGACATTTGTATAGCCATAGATGGAGAATTTGTGCGTATACGGTATAAAAAGGATCCAGACATTAATCATTGTACTGTCCCTCTCGCCACATTTGCAGAATAAATATGTAAAAAGTGCCTATTATACTGTATGTTGCTCTACATTTACATTATTTTTTTTGCACTTAAATGCTGTATAATTCCGGGGTGAAGAGAGATATGTGGACGTGGGAAATGCGGGTAATTATCATGATTGTCATATCTGTACTAACCCAATTGATTCTGTTATTATTCTGAGCTGAATGGTTTCATGTTCTCGTAACTCTTATCGCTGCCTTTATGGAGCTCGTTAAATGAAGACCTTGTAAGATTCCTTTTGATATTCTTGTGCCTTGAAATAGTTCACCAAGTTGAGTCAGGCTATTGTGCATTGCCCTGTGGACTGCGGCACATGTCCAGTACTTTGCAACGCCCTATATTCATAGCTGCTCGCCAGCATGCAGTATGATTCACTATTATTGAATAATTTATACAATTTCGCTTTGGTATGTAACCTGACGAACATGCATTAACGAGTGACGTCTACAAGTTGATATGAAAAAAAGATCCAAGTTTCAGTGTATAGTGGTGTTTTTAAATGGTTATATCATATTACAAGTATTTACTAATCTCCAGTACCTACCATATGTTCAGATTTGGAGGAGGAAAATGCCAAATTTTCTGTCTCGGAAAAACGGAACAGCGCAGCGGTGATACTGCGTGTTCCGGGTTAGACGAGGACATTACGTGAACATTCCCGGCCTTATCTCTTCAGTGCTATACTGTATACAGTATTTTTAAAATTTAATGTTAGCGTCACACAACAACTGCTCCATAACTCTAACCACCCCTCCCATTTAGTCCATTGATGACCGATTGCACCAACCGAAATTACCGATCCTATAGCTCCTAATGGATTGTTAGGAGCCCTTTTAACGTGTGCTAACGATCTGTTAGGAGCTATCGAATCTGTAATTTCGTAGGTGCAATCGGGCATTCGTCATAAAAATTCGTCATGAGTGAGAACGTCAAGATTTTCTGAATTCACTAGCATGTCACTTTAAGCAAGTGCAAGGTCAAATCATTGCCTTATTCGCTTATCTCAAACTCTTTTTTTACCTCCACCAATCATTTTAACTGTTAGCTAAGCCTTAAGCGCTTTATGTAGTTTTGTGCCGCTTCAACTGCGGATTACGTTCCAACAGCGTTCAGTAAGTTAAATATTTCATTTTTGGGAAACTGGAGGTCAATCAAAGATGGAATAAGACCGTGATTTATCCCTTATTTAAATTTGAAGAACCCAGGGCATTAAAACTGCCCATATAATTTTAAATAATTATGTACTGTGGCGTAGTGTACTTTTAGTGAAGGTGACGCAAATCACTAGCCAGATTAATTTATTGGATTTACGCAACATCTTATTTAATGCTGATAACGTATTTAGTTTACACGTGCGGTTCCTACGGCCTGTCGCTTGAATCTGATTGGCATAGTGCTGGCCCAAATAATCCCAACATTTCCGGCCCAAAACAGGCGAGTTTTAGTGGTCAATATTCGATTTTCTTGGCGCACTTTGGTGTAACTTGCAACCTCCAACAGGGCTCAGATACGACACAACCGATCCTGAAATTCCGCGGGCAAACTCAATTTATCTCTCTGAGAACATAAACCCACTACTGTAGGGATAACTACCCAACGATTTAACTGACAGATAGCCGAGATTGGTGGAGCCGGCCATTATTAGATTTCTCCTGTATGCCCACAATATTATCGCTGTTCCACTTTGCTAAAACGTGGTAAAATACTTATATTTCACCTCTACCAATCGCAACATACAATAGTATACACTATACAGGGTGTTCATGAAAAACACCGACAAACTGATAACCCGTGACAAATGGTAACGTTAGGGTCATTTTATGTGGAGGAGTCATTATGTCTACACCGCCTCATTACTGAGATAATTGACTCGTTCCTGATTAGCGATTTTTGCCTAAAGGCCATTTCACAAAAAAAATGTCGCGCGGCAAACGGCGCGACTTGCGGCAAATTTTATTGTTGCCACCNTAAATATAAATAAAAATTTGCCGCAAGTCGCGCCGTTTGCCGCGCGACATTTTTTTTGTGAAATGGCCTTAATCGCTCCTTCTGACTTTTAAATAGAATTTACAGGTGTAACTAGCCATAGGCCTTACCACCTGTGGGCAACAAACCAACAAAGTCCTGCCCCCAGACCTTCCAGACCCTTCTGACTGGGGAAGGGTTCGTTGGGTGGCCTAACTTCCAGGATAGGTCGGGGGTGATATAGGTGTGTCGGTGTTTTTCATGAACACCCTGTATACAGGAGTGCGCCTGCGAAACATTAATATTTTCTTTGAGCAAGGCCGAACGAATAATTATTGTTGTTATATTATTACCAGGGTCTTATTGCCTCAAGTCATTGAGCCAGTCGAACATGCAGCACTTCCCACTTCTATAGGAAAAACATAAACAACCCTTTAGAATATAATTATGTTAATAATAATTGTTATGTAAAGATTGCAAAAGCTACTTCCAAGTAGATATCCACTTTACATATAGCCTACTAAGCCTATTTCTGAAAAGAAAAACTGGCTGGATTCTCGCGCATTATGATGTCAGTCAAGATGTTTTCCCACTCGAACTGAATTAATTGCTGAGTCATGGCACGTTTTGCGTGGGAATTATTATTTGCACCAAGTTTGAGAAATTGTGCTGCAAACGCACGGGGCTATGTGCAGCCTGCAAAAGGTTACTATTTTTCTTCCGTGTTTGTGTATCCCATTTTCATAGTCATGGCAGTCCTGCATGCAGGATACATACAGTAGGCTATAGATGTTAATAAGGCCTCTGCTATGCGGTGTTGCAACATTTTATAGGAAAGATGGCAGTCAGCTTTGAAATCCCTCTCGTAATTATTCCTTCTCTTTGGGCCGTCATCCGTCCTCCAATATAAAAATTATGAGCGGAAATGTCAATTTATTTTAAATCCAGGATGAAGGCTCATATCTTGATTTGTACTTGAATGCTACTACGTTAGCACATGTTAATCACCAAGTAGAGAAAGTAAAGGGCAAACTTTTATGCGGCGTCTGCTATTATAATGACAGTTTTTAAACACCTCTTTTAATTCTCTTTAACTGACATGTGTTGCATTTGAACCCAGAGATACAGAATGAGATACAGCTTCAAAATTATTTGTAAATGAGATCTGGTAGGCTCTGCAACTTATCGAAATAACAATGCTGTATTGTGAAGCATTACGGTATGATTCGAGTAAGTAAGTTGCATATCTGGACTTGCATTACAAATCATATAATATTTACAAACAAACCACTACATTTCCCTGGTAGAAAATCACCGAAGCAGGTTGGCATAGTGGATAAGGCGTCCGACTGCTAATCGGGAGGTCCTGGGTTCGAATCCCGGGACCGGCAACTCTGGCCGTGGTTTTCTGTGGTTTCCCACGGTCCTTCCAGGGAAATTCCGGAGTTGCTTCCGTAATTAATAGGCCACAGCCGCTTCCTTCCGTCCCTATCCTATCCCAATGAGCACAGTAAAATGAAAGCAAAGAGTTCCAGCCAAAACAAACTTCCCCCCTAAAGAGCCGATGGCTGATAACGGGGTATGAATTATTATTATTATTATTATTATTATTTCCCTGGTAGAAAAGGGATTCAGGTGATCTTAGGCAACTAGCAAAATTACGGTATGTTTGAAAGAATGACACATCAATAGGCATTCAATAAATTATAATAACCATTTATAAATAATAGCATAAGAAAAAAACTCAACTCTCACACTAACTAACCATAATGCTAGTCTCTCACCAGATATACAAGTACTCATGTGATATTGGTCACATGACCCTGCCAGGTCGGCATTTAACGTGAAATGCATACCTTGTATAAACGTAACCCTAAACCGTATCTAAACAGTAAACCTAATATTCCCAACCAAACTATACATCTACCTATCACCAAATGTAACATACATATTTAAATTTAATAAATAATAAAGTAAATGATGTATAATATCATATATACAAATCCTATTTAACTCTAATGCACAGTGTAATGTAAAACTAACCTTACATTACACATCCTCTCTACAAGTTGATTTCACAGTTTGATGCTGAACACGATCGAAAACATCAACTTACGAAATGGTGTGTCACTAGAAAAGCAATTTATTCATGCTCGTAGTTACGGTCAGTGAACAGGAGTCACTATATACTCCCACGACGATCATTTGCTGCCTCATTAGTTGTTGTTGATTTGGTCCCAGCAATTGATTGCAGCTGGAAAGAAGGATGACATCATCCTAGTTTTTGTGCCTGTAATTTACAGCGAAGACAGTCCTGAATGAGATTGTAAGACAGCCTGATATAGTAGGCAACAACTGCACGTAGGCTGCATTTCTCAGCGCCCGGTCGGCGGTATGTCAAAATTTGCGGAAACACTAATCTAGGATAAATTGATATTGCAGAAAACTCTTATCCAATATAATTATGCCGGTTAGTTAGTGTGAACTCAATGCGTTATTTTCCCAGAACAGGTTTTCCAACGGAAGTCACAAACCATCATCCGTATTATAAACGTTAGTGGTCAACTAGAAAGATAACATATCTTGACTTCTTCCTTTGCTAAGAAAACTTTTGCGTCAAACTACTACGTCGCTCCTATTGTGGACTTGCGATAATAAATTGGTGACTCGTATTTTTCTGAAAACGAGACAGCCTATATACCCTATATAGTATCTCTCTACTTTTCATAAGTGACAAAGATCGCCTATTGCAGGCTACAACTATATTATTATATTATTAATAAAAGTCATTTCCGATAATTCCTTGATAACTAACCAATGAAACTTTTCTTCACCACAGGTTAGGACAGCGACAACTACCTTCATAGTGAACCTCAGCTTGTCGGATTTACTTTTTTGCTGTGTGAATCTACCGCTGGCTGCATCCACCTACCTAAACCGTCAATGGATCTACGGCGAGCCTCTTTGCGAATTCTTCCCTTTATTTAGATATGGCCTTGTCGCTGTATCACTATTCTCAGTAGTGTTCATCACAGTTAATAGATATGTGCTCATCACGCAGCCTCAACTTTACAGCAAGTAAGTAGCCTAAAGCAACATATTCGTAATTTTATCATGCACAAATATACTGGTTGTTGTCGTTGTTGTTGTTGATGATGATGATGATTTTGTAGACTATACAATAATCAGATCTCTCCCCTTCCCCTCATACTGTATAGCCTACTCTAACAATGTTGAATGTTTCCCTGGTGTTAGCATACGTCATTATTCGAAATGATTTGGTGAATCCCTTCAAACTGCTCTAACCTAACAAAATATCCGGTACATATAATACAAAACTTGATGTCAACGTGGGTATTTACTACTCAAACAACAGTGTACGTACAGGGTGGTACACTGCCTAAGTGGGAATCAATAGGCCGGGAACATGCTCGATTACTCGCTTCAGTCAGTCTTCCACCTGAAATAGGAAGTTTCAGGTGATTCTCTCTGTGCCAGCGTGGATATCTCTGAGTTCTTCCGTTCCCTCCCACTGCATCCGCTGTCTAAAAACCACGGTGTCGTATACAAAATACTAAATTCCTTTCCTCTTCGTCATGACTCATGATTATTGATTATAGTGATACAATCATGAATGATTACTGAGACATGGCGCCTATTTTCTTACAAGTCAACCAGTGTTCTTTGTTATATGCCCATTCCAGACCCTCGCATACGTCGTACATAGGGATCTACCTGTGGGAATGAGCATGCGCGACTGAAGTAATAATTCATCACGTTTATTCCTCCCCTCATTATTAGAGGTGTGAGCTTTGCCAATTCACTGTTCTGTGTATTTATTTTTAGCTGCTGATGAAATTTATCATGGTTGTGTCAGCAGTTACTTTCCCCACCAACTTGGAAGAATTTACCAAATCATCTCTTATGTAAGGACGTGTGATCCACAAACACAAAGAAACAAAATAGGCTAATAATAACATACTTATAACACGTATACCAATCCTTTGCAGGTTGTTCTCACCGTACGCGATAGCCGGAATGGTAGCATTCACATGGCTAGCATCTTTTTCGGCACTATTGCCCACTCTCCTGGGCAAGTGGGGCCGATTCGGATGGGACGACGCCATAGGCAGTTGTTCTATCTTAAAGGACAAGCAAACTGGTCGCAGCCCTAAAGTGTTCCTCTTCGTGTCTGCCTTTCTCTTACCCTGTCTTCTCATCCTGGCTTGCTACGCCAGAATTTTTTACATCGCTCGTCGCACATCGCAACGCACCAGACAGCATGGAGGACCCAAACTCAGACCGTCTACGTCAGGAATCAACACTCCCTCCGAAATGAGCGTCCAGCATGTGGGTGCCATGTCACATTCGGCGTCCTCCACTCCAGTCAAGGTATGGAAGAAAAGTTTTGCACCTTGACACTTTGCTGTTGACAATTGCTGTTGCTGTTGAAATTGAATATATATATATGAGGCATTCCACGTCAAGCGGGCCACCTTTGCGACAAATCTTCGAGGACTTTGACCAAATTGTAATGACATGTACTACTCATCGACCTATGCCGGAAGCCAAAATATTATACCTCTGCGTTGCGTGGT
>KZ538544.1:0-12675 GCA_000934665.2 Catajapyx aquilonaris
TTATTTTCAGAGCCTCCCTTCCCCAGCTGGTACAAGCCCGAGGCGAGGACCCGGTCTTCCTAATCTGAGAGTGACCCTCCTCTTTCCCGTCCGGTCCTAAACCTTGCACTGTTGCAATTTACAACCCTTCAACTTTTTCAAAAGTTTATTATGATCTGATTCCTACTATACACACTTTTGTATGGAGGAAAGGGAGAGACTGGTGACTGGAAAACTCCATGGTTTTCCCGACCATTAATTGAATGAGATGGCCCTTTTTTACCCTTCCTACACAGTAGAACTTCTATCAGTCGAAGAAAATGATGAGCTTGGTTGGTCACAATGTAAAATAATAGGAAATAAACTTCCCTAACTCGAAGTTCTCCATAACTCGAAGTGCTGGCAGGGCCTTACGATGGGATATCAATGCATTTTCAGTCTCCCTAAGTCCAGTTCATGTTGGCGAGTATACGGAAAATTTTCTCATTTCCCAGCCGAAGGGTCGAGAGTAGGCCACATGTTCAGAAAGGCTCAATTTCCTGATTTCTGTCTACCAGACTTACCGAAAGAAGTGTTTGACTCGATTGTTACAATTGAATCCTTGAATATAAGAGTAGGCAAATGTACATCACAGAGTTTTTTTTATACCAAGAGGAACATTGTAAGTGTGATAGTGACTGTTATTTACCGAAGCAGGTTGGCATAGTAGATATGGCGTCCGACTGCTAATCGGGAGGTCCTGGGTTCGAATCCCGGGGCCGGCAACTCTGACCGTGATTTTCTGTGGTTTCCCACGGTCCTTCCAGGGAAATTCCGGAGTTGCTTCCGTAATTAATAGGCCACAGCCGCTTCCTTCCGTCCCTATCCTATCCCAAAGAGCAGTAAAATGAAAAGCAAAGAGTTCCAGGCAAAACAAACTTCCCCCCTAAAGAGCCGATGGCTGATAACCGGGTATGAATTATTATTATTATTATTATTATTACAGTATTATTATTTATTATTATTATTATTATTATTATTATTATTATTATTATTATTATTATTATTATTATTATTATTATTATTATAGTGACTGTTATTTTTAAATTTTGAAAACCTTTCGTCGCTAGATATGAAGGTAGGCTTCCTTATAGAGTTCTGTGCTTTAAAAAATCGGAACTTCTCTAACTCGAATCTTCTAGAACTCGAAGTTTCTTCCTGGTCCCATGGAGATTCGACTTATAGAAGTTTTACTGTATTTGCATAATAGCATAAAATAGGTATTTTCAAGAAGCTAAAGTAATTCCAGAGCCAATAGTACCAATGACATTGCTTATTTAACCTTGAAGGTAGGCAATACCAATGTTTCTCCGAAGTGCACTTCGATGCGCAGTGGTAATAAAGTATTAATCAGGTTTCAGTATACATATAAAATGGTCTTTGAAGCCACTTCATCTGTGTCAAATCAAATCCAGTGTGGCGTGCTCAAATTATGTCACTCAGGGTAGCCTTCTAGAACAATTTTACTGCAGGATGTGATAAATAATTGAACTGACCCTGGGTCCAAAATGAGGAACGTAATATCCACACCATCCTGTGCAGTGTAGGATCGATGAAAGGACAGATTACAGGGGCTTTTCACAGGTTTCACAGTTAGTAAGGAATAAGTAGTCCTAAAGGGGATTTCTGTGTTTTCTGCAAACACAGGAGGGTCCTGCCCGACTTGTATGATTGTGACCAAAATGTTCTTGATTTTTATGGTGGGTAGAAAGTGGAGGGTTGCTGCTTTTGGTGCAGGAAAAGCATCTGCAATTACAAGCTTCAGAACATTTTGGACATGATAGTGTTTGCAGCAAGTGTTGTTAGCATAGAGGTATGTAAGTGTTTAATTGGCTTGCTTCTCCATCAGCATTTGACAAGCACATGAACCTGATCCTGGGAGACTGCGAAGAATTCAGAAAGATTAAGCCCAAGAACACCAAGCAGCCTGAGCGCGAAGAGAAGCGTGTCCTTGGCTTTGTCCTCTTGCGTGGCGAAAACATCGTCTCCATGACGGTCGAAGGACCCCCACCTCCAGAAGAGGGTCTTCCCCGTGTTCCCCTCCCAGGAGCAGCCCCTGGACCAGGTGTTGGGAGAGCAGCAGGGCGAGGGGTGCCCACTGGTGCCTCAGGAGCAGGAGCACCTGCAGGATTGCAAGGTCTGGTCACATTTATGTGCTTCACCTTTATTTGCAGTACAGTCTCATTATCTGCTGGTTGGAGAGAGGCGTTGAACTTGGGTATTGCTTAATTCATTCAGTTTTCAGGGTAGGTGAAAGGCAACTGCAGTGTATGGTATATGTGAAAGTGTGTACAGGTAACATAATTGGCGTACCAAAAAAGCGATTCTTACACTAGCTAAATCCCTATATCTGTAATTTCAAAATCTGAAATACCAAAGAACGGTGCCCCAGCATTTTTGCAAATGTCTTTCCAGATTTTGTGTGTCGTTACCGTCTCATTGACTCCTGGAAAGTTGCCGTTACTGCAGTACTCCTTTTCTGTATGAGAAGTGCTGCCGCATCAACTGATGTGATAAAGCCAGACTTCCAGTTGTTTGAAAAGACTTACACTTGCAGCAACTCTCGGCATTGTACTTACCTCCAATTTAAACAGTCAGCATACACCGTTGCTGTCATATCAAAAGTTGCACAGGATGTGAAAAGCTTATTTGATCAGAATTATTATTTTTTGTTACATGACGTGGTCCTTGGCAGTGGAATTGCTGTGATTGTGTGCCTTGTGTTATCCTTGTGCTGCTTGCTAATGAAATTGAATGCGCGAGTTAGGAGTCTTGTTAATGCTCAAGTTGCTTTTAAAGAAGAATTGATTAAAACTGTTGTTAGTGAGGAACAGCTGTCAGAAATCCTGGTTTCTGGAACTGAGCAAAATGGAGACATAAGAATAGTGGGCACACTGTGACCACAATTACTCTAAATAATTTGACAAAATAGTTATTCAGTGGCAGGGGGGGGGGGGGGGAGNGTGTTAATGAAATTAATGGGCATGTTTCATGAGTCAGATGGTACTGAAGGTGACTGAATTGTTCTAAAAATGATGGCACTCCAACACATCTCCCAAATAACCAGAGTTCCATGTCAGAAATAAGCTTCTCATGATGGATGTAGCACTAAGAGCTTAACCGTCAACTGAAATCTCAGATAATCATTATCGAAATTAATGCAAATTCTCATTGCAGTAAATAGTTGTAACATAATGACATGAAAAATCATCTGGATTGTAAATGTTGATGATTAAGGTCCAGTGCAGTTTTTAAAGGGGCCAATATACTTGACCATCTGCAAGTATTTCACAGTGAAAGAAAAGAGAAACATAAACAGGTGGACAATATTGTTAGAAACAGGTTGTTGTAATTATATGTGCCTGACTCCAAAACAGTAGTAGTGTAGGCTTATTCATGTAATAAGATGTTGTACTGCAGTATCTGCATGATATTCTTATTATTGTATGCAGAAATAAAGAACCTAAATTTTTTTCTGCAAACATGTGATAGCAACAGGCCAACGAGGTAAATAAGCCCACAACATTAAGTGTTTTCTACCACAGACTGGGTAACGTGTTGTAATGATCTCCTGCAGAGGTAAGAGAGTAATGTAAGACTTTCTTTCTTACCAGTTGCACATGAGTCATCTGAATGATGAAGGGATCATCTGCATTTCATGTGGGAATGTGATTAGATTCGTGTTCATTTTTGCAACTGACAACTAGTACTGCACATTGCACCAGGCTGTGAATTGACATGCACCCCTCCAACTGAATTTTCCAGCATCCTTACAGCAGAGCAGGCCCCAACCTTGCATTCCATTCCCAGTGCCCCCAACCTGCCAGCCTGGGTTCCATTATTCTGTATGACCTGCTGCATCTGTCAAAATTGAGAATAAGGTGGCCCATAGGGAAATTTCTCTGTTCACAGACTTGTACAGTATACAGTAGCACTATTACATAATAGAAGTTGTATGAACACAACAGGACATGCAACAGTGGAAAACGCTTAGAGAAGTGCAGAACAGGCTGCTCCAGGATTCGAAAGAGGGCTTGTGCATAGAGAATACATAAATAGTCTGTAAATAGCTGTTCAGTATTTCTGAAATATCAATTGCAGAATGTAAATGTTAGAGAGGGAAATGTGACACAATTACAAGACATTATAGTGCATAGTGAAGTTATTTGTGGCCGGATATTTAGTCACGTTCCCTTAATAAATTAGGTAAATATCGCGTAATGCCTCTAATTTTTAAAATTATTTTTATACATTATTTTAATTAAGCAGTGTTCATAGGCAACCTTGCTCTCTACAGTCAGATGTCATGCCACATCAATATCATCTAAGTTTTAAGCAATATACATATGGAATATACTGTATTTGCTGTCATAGGGGCAACAATACATGTAGTTTTTTTAGATCAATATGGGTGGGGTACAGTCACGAGCGTAAAGATGGGGTCGGCAGGGTGCTCTGCCAATCCCTTCCATTACGGCATCAAATATACAGTTATAATTACACGAACACATGCCTAAAGCAGCTAACTCAGTCCAAAATGAGTCCATTAATTTGAGTTGGATAAAGAAAGGTCAGACAAGACCCGCAGAGTCTCCAATTATGCTCGGGACTGTGCCTTGTGCAGACAGCTTTTGGGAACCACATAAACTCCAAATTGGGACATCAGCCGATATCGATCAGACTAGGGTGCATTAGTGTTGCACATCAGACTATTTTGGGAATGTTTTTAAAATCATTGCTTGCATGTAGGACATTCTTTGACTCTCCTAGTTGCTGTGATACTGAACTAACTAAATATTAGTAAAAGATATAACTTAGATTTAACTTATATCTAGTTGATTACAAAAATTGATCAATCGTTGAATTACTAAGGGATGGCTGTGCAACGAAAATTAGGGAGCAGACATTGGATTATGCTGGTCTCTATGTACATAATGGAGATTTTCTGGAATTTGTTTTCATACAACTGGCCTGAAGACAGCCTACACATATGCTATCTGGTATTTTGCACTATGTCTCTGTGCACACTGGTTGGTTCCTTAGCTACCCACAGGTCTCTCTTGCTCATTGATAGCACCAAGCACCTCCCAGTTCAATTCTGTAGTTGCAGTCATATGTACTATCAGTCCAACAAGAATTGTCGCAGCGGCAGCGCACGAACTGCAATCTACGAGCACAGGGACACGAGAGACTGCAGTTCGTGCACTGCCGCTGCGACAATTCTTGTTGGACACCAGGTACATACCATACATGAGGTGTGCATGGATCTACAATTGGTTATGGGTATGTTCCAGATGGTTCTCCAATTTCGTGTGGCAAATTTGACGTTGCTCCCTTGGTTGCTCCTGTGGCCATGCCTCCTGAGAAATCCTATCAAAGAAGCTTGTTCTGGATGGTTATGGCATCCTATGAGTTGGTGGGACAAAATGGGTTGCAAGATTAAGAGATAATGAGTCTTCGTTATCAAGAGGAGGAGTCTGCCTCACGACATAACTTGAGACATTTTAAATCACATACTACTAATGTGGAGTGTACTCTACTTTTCTGTAACTAGGTACTTGCTTAAGTTAATGTGTTCACAAGCTACTGTAAAATGTGCAGAAGTGTGCCTTGTGAAGAACTTAGAAAAATGAAAGCATGTCTTTTCCGCTGGGAATACTGGAGTAATTAACCCGTTCTTTCTAACGATTCACAGGACCTGTAAGAGGTGTTGGTGGTCCATCTCAGCAAGTAATGACCCCAGCTCTAGGAAGAGGCGGTATAGGTGCTCCTGGTGGTCCACCGGGGGCTCCGAGCCAACCTCCTCCTCCAAGGATGCCCCCTGTTGCTGCCCCTCCACCACCACCACCAGGAATGATGGGCCCTCCCCCTGGCATGATGGGGATGCCCCCACAGATGATGGGCCGAGGAGCCCCTATGCCACCACCTCCAGGAGCCCCACAACTCAGGGGACCTCCACCAGGCCTAATGAGAGGGGGTGAGTCAACTCATTTCTCTCTATAACCATTAAGGTGCAACACTTTGAACAAATGAAAAGTCACAATAGGAACACTTGATCACTGTGTCACTCAGATTTTGGTCAGTGAATTTTTTTCAAGTTTATTTTAAATGATATGTACGAGTCCCATGAGCTCACTTGAGATTTTGAATGAGGTTTCAAGCGTCAACATCCTTGGCTGCAATGTTACTTGATGTATGCTCTGGGTTTCTTATTGGTAACACTGTTTCTCTCTTTTCTCATTCTAGGACCACCACGGCCATTCTAAGTGTAAGGAAAATATTGAAATCATGTACTGTAACTTTGCAAGGAATAATTAAAATATCCACCCTTTTTCTTCATATTGGGTGTCATTCATATCACCAATACCTAACAACTGCCAGTTTTATTTCTTTCCCTAGGAATGAATCATCATGTTACAGATTCTCTCCTAAGTCACATATTAGGTTCATGAAAATAAAAGTGAGCCACTCGACCATACCTAAACAATGGGGCCGTCCAGACGGGCCGACCTTAGCCGCGGCTGGTCGAGGCCGCGACGGTTCACACGGCAACGGCCACGGCCAGGCCACGGCTCAGAAGTCGGCCAAGTTGGCCGACTTCCTGGAAGTTGGCTCGTTGCTTGGCCACGGCTTGGCCTCGGCGACGGATACTGCGCGTCACTTGTTTTTCGTCGCTGCCATGACTACCGGCCACTATTATAATGCGGGTGGCTGTTATTAAAATATGTGCCCGTCTGAACGGGTACCGTGGCCAGCCGTGGCTCCGCAAGCCGGTGCCGGGGCCGGCCGCGGCTAAGGTCGGCCCGTCTGGACGGCCCCAATGTCACTACCATGGCACTACAGACCAGATCAGTGGGTTCGACAGCCATAATAACAAATTGACTGTCATGATGCACATTCCAGTGGATCTAACAAGGGAAGTGTAAGTGTTGTCAGTGGAGTTTCTGAATTCAACTTGGCACAATAATATAGGCAGGTAAGTTATTAAAGAAAATGCAAACAATTTAGGCGGATGCCCACAAGGTCAAAATTATGACCTCTCGAACTCACAAGGGACACTTTCCAAGGTCTCACTGATTTTCTTGAAATTCGGTACATTGGTAGCACCTAAAGTGATCTGCTCAAAATGACCCAGTTACCCCTTTTTGGGGGCTATCAATGCACCAAATTTCAAGAAAATGGGTGAGACCTTGGAAAGTGTACCTTGTGGGCATCCGCCTAAATTGTTTGCATTTTCTTTAATAACTTACCTGCCTATATTATTGTGCCAAGTTGCATTCAGAAACTCCACTGACAACACTTACACTTCCCTTGTAAGCTCCAGGTTCTCATTCAGACTGGATACCTACTTGTGGATTTTGTGATGCCACCTCATCTCCACTCTTCTGGTGAAGTAGAAAAATGCTGCCCTCATGAAGACATGGGGAGGGGATGTTCATGTTCATCAAGAGAGACCTCCCAAGTAGGTCCTGAAACAAGAATGCTGAAAATTTCAAAGAGTGTCACCTAGCAGTTGACCATTTGGTCTATTGTGCGGATTTTTTAGCATGTTTGTTCTTGCACTTCCTGTGTCTTGTGTAATAAGCAAGTGAAAATATTCAAAATATTTTTAAATGAATTTGATGTACAGTTACAACAGTAAAATGAATCAATGGGAAATATATACAAAGCTGTTGTTGGAAAAGTAATTTGCTGGGATAAAGATTCCTTAGGTGCATGATACTGTAGATGACTGCAGGGGATTTCATAATGAACACCTATCATTATACAGCAATTCTATCCAGTGAAACTTTGTGGTTGCTGCCCAATTTTCCTCTGCTTCATGAGCTCCATCTGAATTCACTATTGAACAGTCACCCACATTATCCCTGAATTTAAGTTCCTGATACAACAATGTCTGTCTGGCTTCTCGTAACTGGTTGCAAGTAGCCCATAATTGTCACTTTGGTAACAATTGGGCTGAACAGTCCAGAAACAACAGGGATAACGTCATCATAGTTGTCCTGGTGACTATTGCTTCAGGTTGTGACATGCTTGGAGCCAAATGCTAACATTTTGGTTTTCAGAATTTTGGATGAGAGATTGTCAACCTGTAGTAGGCCTATGAACACTTTAAGTGGGTACGTTCATTATTACTGCTTCCCCTTAAAATGTTATGCTTATGTCTTTTTGTGTTCTAAGGAATTCCAGTATGGGTGTGTGTGTGAGAGAGAGAGAGCGTGTGAACTCTTTGGATGATCCTCCTGCGAATTACAGGATGTGACCTCGTCTCAACCAGGACCGAGTTCCATGGAAGTGCGGGGTGATGTAAGGTAAGGATCTACCTTTTCTCTCTTTGAAACATAGGTGGCTCTGCACTGTCTGGTTAGATATTTGCATGCTGTTACAGTAGATGTCACTAGGTTTGTGCAAATATTTGAAACATTTGGCACAGACCTAATAATACTTCCTTGTCCTTGGCCGTGACCAGGTTTATCCTTGTGTAGTAGGCAACCCAGGCATCATCTCAGGATTCTTAGTTTGTGCGAAAATGAGTGGGGGTTTCGCGAAAGGAATTACAAGTTGTTTTTTTTCAACTGACATTGTTTTTATTCACGCTTCATGTCAACATTGGGAAACGCACTTTTCCATTATTATTTTTGAATAACACTCGACAAGATTTTGGAACATAACGTACCAATCGTACACACCAAATTGCTACAATATCTGGGGGGGAAATTACATACTTGATTTTTACCTAGGTGAATGCAGGAACTTATAAAAAAAAGAGAGGAAAAAAAACATGGTAACCCTTTATACACGGATTTCAATGGGAGGAAATACAATCAATGCGCCTCTCATATTAGGCATCAATTCTTATTTTTTTCCTCTAGATTAAAAAAAATGCAATTCAAATAAACAGCAAAGGCTAACTTTGCAACTTGACTATACACATAGTGGGTTGTATTTGGACAATACAAACATAATACTTTGTTATGTACAACACAAACACTCTGTATTTTTTTTTAACTACTCTCGCTCGACACAATCGCAGCGAGGTTTACACTTGCCATAAGGCCATAGTGCCCTCTCCATTCGTGTCTCACTGGGATTTGGGTCTCAATACAAGTCTGCAATAGACTCTGCATATATTATATATACAACTCTAGTTTATCAGAATAACTACAATCTACTAAAACTCAAAATATACAGTCGCTAAGGTGTAACCTGCCAAATACATGGTTTTACTGCTCCACGTTTTGCAGGATTTAGGAGCGACCAGGATAGGGGAGGGGAAAAATAAATGCACAAAAAATTACACCTATCCATGTATAAAGTCCTTTGAAATCAGTCTCGAGACCAACTGTGAAAAACTTCCATATCTAAGGGAATCACCCAGATTCCCAGCCAACTTCATCTAAGTCTATCCTGTCCAACACGCCATTTTTTTTTACCCCTTTTTGTGGAAAATTATGGATTCCTGAGTGAGTTTCGACGTCTAGGTTCAGTCCAAGAAATATGGTCGACAATTTAGAAAAAATTATAAGTTTTCAGTTCTGGTAGGCTATATTTTGTATTTTGAATTCGGATGAAAGGAAGAGAAAAATTGCATTTGAAGACAACCATTTTGTAGCTATATGAGCTGTGACTTGACAGCAGGTTTTAAGTGAGGTAGATATTTTTTTCTCTCTCTCTGTCATTCCGACGTGGGTCGGAATGAACTGGAATTTGAGAAAAATAATATTGGGCTGATCAAAAAGTATTTCCTTGAGCTATCAACATAAACGGCAAAGGTGTGAAATATTGTTCCGTGACTTTGGTCATCACGTCTTTGCTGCCCAACTCCATGTATAAAAATAAAATTAACCAACGGAAAACAAAATCTGCAGGGGATAGGGATGGGGAAACAAAGCTCAGGTACTGTTACTTTGACAAGAACATTGTGCGGAGGCCCTAGTGACTGTGACTTCAAAAACTGGGGGATGCAACCAAAGGAGTTCTGATGGTGTGCAAAAAAATTTCGTTGGATTTACTGTCCATGAATATCCAAGGCTATCAATGGCTATCCAGCACATATTTGCACCCCTATATTAATTGAGGCATGCTTATCAGTTGTCGAAGTTAATTCTCTCAGCATACTGGATGACTGAGCTGACCCGTTGCTGACCACCTGACTCCAGTTCTCTGCCCAGGCTCTCCAGGATAAACTTAGTCCTCTTCCGGTGAGGCAGGATCAGCGTGGTGGCCCCCTCAGCTGGTCCAGATGCGATTGACTCGGTGGCTGGAGGGGTACTAGCAGGCGATGACCTGGCTTCTGATAGAGGACTAGATGGCGGCGAAGAGCTGGGCGGCGTTGGTGGCGGCGTGGTAGGTGTTGGAATTGGCGATGGGATTGACACCAAGGGCTGCTTGCCCCTGGGCTTGGTCAGTGCCAGAGCCAGGAGTGTTGGTGCCACTTCTGATGAGGGTGTTGGGTGGTATGGCGCAGGTGGTGGCGGATGGTGTGGGGGTGGGTGGGGATGAGGATATATTCCAGGAGAGAAGTAGTAGTAATAGTTGTGAGGTGGGGGAGGATGGTGCATGGGTGGAGGTGATGGGTCAGGAGGAAGCATAACGGGGGATGGCGGGGTGGGGGGTAGTGTTGGGGAAATGGCGTGTCGATGGTGGTACATGTAGTCTGGCGACGAAGATACAGACATGTGGTCGGAGTCGCTCTCCATGCCATACTTGCTGTTCTCCTTGTCTGAACTCTCACTGAGGTTCCGAGGAGGACCAGTCGGTGTCACGGATACTGATGGAGACACCGAGGAATCAGAGTGGCTCTTGATGTGAGCCTCCATGGACTTCTTGGACGTAAAGGTTTCGTTGCAGATGGTGCACTTGTACACCTTCTCGCCATAGTGAGCGACCTGGTGCAACTTGAGCACATGGTTGTACCCAAAGGACTTGCCGCAGATCTCGCACGTGTAAGGCTTCTCTCCGGTATGGGTCCGGGTGTGCACCTTGAGCTGCTTGGAGCAAGTGAAGCCCTTCTTGCACACCTTGCACACGTAAGGTTTCTCTCCCGTGTGAGTCCGCATGTGGATGACCAGCTGTCCGCTCTGGATGAATGTCTTGTTGCAGACGCTGCACTTGTGTGGACGCTCGCCAGTGTGTATGCGCATATGTCGGTGAAGCTTCCCGCTGTGTTCGAATGCCCGCTCACAAACATCGCACTTGTACGGCCGCTCCTTGGTGTGGATGCGACGATGGACGCTCAGGTTCTCCTTGACGGAAAAGGACTTGGAGCAGTACTCACACTGGTATGGCTTTTCTCCAGTGTGAGTACGGTAGTGACGGGTCAGTCGGGCTGGAACGGCGAAGGTCTTCCCGCAGATATCGCACTGGTAGGGGTCATCTCCCTCCTTGTTGTGTATTCGCAGATGGTTCTGGTAGGTGTTCCGCTGCTGGAAGCTCTTCTTGCACAGCAGGCATTGGTACAGCTTGTCATCCTTGGGTGACGGGGATGTAGGACACATCGATGGTGGGGTTGAAGCAGGGGGGCTGCCTGCCCCGGGTCCCGACTCTCCGCCCTCAAACCCAGGGGCGTCCACCGGATATTGGTACAGGGAGACCTCCGGAGTGCACACCACCGTTGTCTGCTTCCCCTCTTGCTGGTTTGCTGATGGCAGCCGGTGATGCAGCTGGGCCAGGGGTTGGCCCAGGGGCTGCCCCGAGGGCGAATGGTGAGGATGGTGCAAGTTCTGATGCTGATGGTGCTGGTTCAGGAATCCCCTGAAGGCGGCTGGTACCATACTGCATTCCAGTCGGAGCAAATTGGCCGCCGATTCAGAGCCCCGTGGGCCAGTAAGACCCGGGGGCAACTGCACCTCGCAGAATCCAGCCATCTTCGACAGACCGGCTATGGGATGAGGCAGTCCAGTACCGGGGTCGTTGCCGTTACTAAAATGACACAAAAATATCCAGATATCAAATACTGACCGATTATACTGGCCCCTGACCCCGTTTATATACACATAATTAGAAAATTCAAGACATTTTAATACATATAGTACTGGAGGGTAATGAACCCCACGCGGAATTTAAACGCATAGCATGTTGCATATCAGCGCTAATTCATGTACCCTCAGATGTTTAGCCGGAAAATGAATCAAACGGTCCTGCTAAGTTCGCTAAATGAATAACCGTTGGATATTGGGAATGTACCCTGTAGGGCACACAATTTCATGCATAAAGTGCAATGTCGTTTGAATTTTCCGTATAACAGTTTGAAATTCCTCGAGTTCCTTTTTAAGCATGCTTGCGGGGAAATACTGAGAATTTCCGTCATCACTAATCTCTACTGCTATCTAATAAGTTCACAAACTTCGGGGCCCGAACAAATGATTGATTTAATTTCGTTTAAAAATAATTTACCGATTCAATTCGCAAAAAAAATAAAATGTGGGAAAATCCGCAAATTTCAAAAACCTGGACCAACCTGGCCACCGCCTTCCGCATCCCCATCGCCAGAGTCTTTGCCACAATATCCATCACTGATCCAACAAATCACCACAACACTCAAAGATATCCCAGGGAATAACCAGCTCGACCTCAACCCAGGCCCGACCCCATGGCACACCTGCTGCCCTTACTGCCCGCAACCCCAGTTTATACCCACCGCCCCGGCAAACACCA
>KZ538544.1:12717-63412 GCA_000934665.2 Catajapyx aquilonaris
CCCCCCCTTTGATTTTAAGAGTTCCTCTCTCCAGCTACGTCACGTGTGGACCCTTCCCTCCTCAGCCCCCAACCGGCCACTATCCATGCACTTGCATCTGCGCGCACGAGTTGAGCAAGGTCGGGGAGTCCCTAACGACTAGCATTGCCACCGCTAGTTTTTACTACCTGTTTGCTCTCACCGACTTACTTTTTGCCTCATGACTTACTTTTAGATTTAGGCGCGCTGATCGAATCAAGTACTGCGCGCTTTGAATCATGTTTATTACATCCGTGATAACTGATGACCTCCCTAACCAAATAGTCAATAAGCCCGTCCTTTATATACAACTGCAGAAGGTTCTGGTTCATTACTCGTTGCAAAACTGATATTATACATAACAGCAAATTGTTCAAAATTAGCCATTTTATTGGCTGTGCATGGGAGCGATTATTGCATAATATTAATTGTAGAATTCAAGTGAAAATTGTAGGCAACTGCCATGCTGTTTTTCAACTGTCGATTCAATAGCCAAAAACTGCAGTACAATAAAATTTTTTTTAAAAAAAATAAGTAAACTCTCGAAAATCCCCCCCTCTCTATGCAATCCTCCTGTTGTGTCTCCCCCCCACCCCTTGGAGCGGTTGTTTCGCATGAACTCTTTGGTATATGCATGGGTGTGCGTCAGAGGAGAACAAGGCGTGGAGGCGATGGTAGCCGGTTTCTCCCTTCCTCTATCGCCCCACGTCCTTGAGCCCATTGCCAGCCCATAGGAAACCATGCCAACTGCAAAACCCTGTCCCATCGCCTCCACGTGGAGCTGCCGAGTTTTTTGTGACGATCGCCGACCTCGTGTAACTGCGGCCCTGCACACAGCACCACAACCTCTAACTTTCTCCCCCTATCCCTCCCATTCTCACCCCCCTCTTGTACACCCACCCTGCCAGCCTTCCCCTACCCAAATGCGCCTGTGCCGATTAAAAACATATTTTTTCCCGGATTTTTTGAGATGGGGTGATTTATGACTAGATACATTATATTTGATGTACCGTGTGTTTCATGTACCCAGAATATATATTCAGAATATATATTCAGGTGCGGGTTTTTTTTTTCAAGAGGGGGAGGAGAGGGTGACAGGTTGGGTTTTTTTTGGGTTAGGGTGCGGGTAGGGTCTAAAGAGGGTTAGGGTCATTTTTTGAGGGGTTGGGTACTATGCAAGGTGCGTAAGATTTGGTATGGAGGTGAAGGTGCGGATTCAAGTTGGGATAGGTCAGGATGAGGCGCACTTGAAAGGAAACGGGTCTTATTATTGGCAAACATCTGATAGTGGGAATTGCAAAATTTTGGGAGTTTGACTAATCAGTGAGGGCAAAATGCGCAAGGATGTTGCTGATACTACGTAAATTTTGGAAAAGTCGAGCAAATTTTACAAATTAGCTCAGGGATGCACTAATATTAATTTTTAAGTAGTATTAGCATGCAATTTTTGTCCTACCAGAGTAACGAGCAAATTGATGAAAAATTTCGCAAAATTTTGGGAGTTTGACTTATCAGTGAGGGCAAGATGAGCAATTTTTGACAATTGAATGGTAAGGATGTTGCTGATACTACGTAAATTTAGGAAAAGTCGAGCAAATTTTACAAATTAGCTCAGGGATGCATTAATATAAATTTTTTAATTAGTATTAGCATGCAATTTTTGTCCTACCAGAGTAACGAGCAAATTGATGAAAAATTTCGCAATAAGTACATAAGTTAATTACAGGCCCCGATTACGTCACGTCATATAGTAACACCTTCCAAAAAAACTCTGAAGAAACCCAATAATATCCATGCAATTCCATTAAATTTAAAATATAGTAACCGGAACAAACCGGTACCTACCACAATAGTTCGTGCAGTAGAGTGCAGCAGGTGATTCTCTACGTCATAATTTGGACCCAGGTAAGGTCACTCTTGTCCAAAAAATCACCTCCAAAAAATAACCACTTCACAATTCCACCAGGACGTTTCCACTCCCGGAAAATCAACCGTTACGGTGTCTATCTATACGGAATAAACCCGGAATACAACCGAGTCGGTGTTGACGTACAGTAGGAATCTGAACGGGCGTATTGCGCTACCCGGCCCCTCACTGTGAATTAGGGGCTGAAACTTCCACCCTCCCCACCCCCACTCCCGGCTGATTTCCCCCTCCCTACCCCCCCGCCTTGCTCAATGCTGTAGGAACGACCTACAATGGCTGGTAACGCATTTACTGGCCGCACGTGGAGGCGATGGCGTAGGGTTTTTCGTTAGAGAGCCGCGCGTGCAAGGGGCTGGGGAGGGGAACTGGTGGTGGGGGAGTGGGAAGGGGAGGAAAAGAGCGACGATCGTTCACATAATCGTATGTGGATGGGGAGGAAAAAAATGTCATAGGACAACATTGACACCTGTCCTCGAATGGGTCAAGAATTATGATTGATTGTATGGAACAATTGGAAGCCNGGGGGGGGAAAGTGATGGGTGTGAGAATTGTATTTTCTTAGCGTGAGTTTTCCAAAATAAGATGCACCGCCTAGGGAAATTTATGAAGGATTTAAGGCGTTGCACGGGCGTTTTTAAAAGGCTATTTTTTTTTACTAACGGTACTTGCATCGATTGTTTAAAATAATATTAGCGGACCTGTTATCCAACAACACGTGTCGTAAGTAGGTCGCAATTTTACGACGTCTTCTTACGCTCTCCTTTGTAGTCAATTGGATAGATTAAGTAGGTTAAGATATGACCATATGCGATTACCAAGTGTGGGTCAAAATCCATTGACCATACGTATCTTACACCCTGTGCATTTTCATATCGCAGAAACAAAGGCCGGAAAATGCCTGTACATTTAATGGGTTGTGCATCAACTTAAAACAACTTGCGCTACGTCATATAATCAGTAAGACCATGCCCGATGCAAGTTCAATGATCCGAATGATTAAACGACGTCACGCGCCTCATTTTGAGTCAATAAGTACATATATCCATCGACAAGTGGCGAATAATTTCGACCCCATCTTCCTGCCCAACTTTCATCGTCTCCACGTGTCGCCGTTTTTTTCGGAACCGATTTTTTTTTTGTGGGGGTCCACGACGACCTGGATTAAGGTTGGAGCTTGGAAATAATCCCGAGGGAATGATAGCCCGTTCTATAGTTGGGGGGTCAACTGGAATTTTTTGGCGTCCTCATTATTTTTGGCATTGAAAACAGCCTCCTTTGACCTCGTCTAGTTTGATGAACCTACCCAAAGGGTAGTTTCCGTTCGCCTATACATCCGTATACAGCTAGAAAGGTGGTGGGGGGGGGGGGGNGTCAATGAAACACTGAACCCGAGTCCGGTTGCGCAGATAAGACTCCACGTGCAGAGCGAGAAACCCTATCCCGTCGCCTGCACGAATGGGTTAACCTTTTAAATCTTGCGCCCTTTAGGAGATGGCTATTTTAGCGCCCCCCCCCCCCTCCTCCACCATCTCATCTTCTGACTGAAGGTGAAGAGTAGGGGCACAAGGTCAACTTAACTACCTATGTCTTGTATATCTTCATAGACCCCTCCCCACCCACTCATGGCTAGCCTTTTATTCCTATGCCAAAACCATGACCAGGCTTAAGGAAACGAGTGGTCTCAGGGTAATCCCAAGGTTCTAATCCTTATCTATTTTTGGGATAGATAACTTGAATAGACTGGCGTGCGGAGGGGGGTGGGGGGTTGCGCTTGATTGGGTTATCGTGTCTACACTACATTGTCGTTATGCAGGCTTCACCTTCAGCTGTCCGGTTGCTACAATGTTTGCTACTACAGGTGCACTGTAGACACGCTATAGTACCTGTACAGTGTGCCCAGGACAATGGGACCAGCTTTAGGAACTGGAAGCAGTAGTGCAGGTCATAAAGAAGGGCACGAGTGACATGAACTAATTTATTGCATTATGTTGTAATAAGCACGAAAATTCGGAGCGTGGTTATGAAATTAATAGAAATCGAGAATCACTTCATTTATGGGGTGAAACTTGCTAGTTTTAAGGGCCATGTTGTATAGCGCATTTTTTTTATAGCAATAACTATTCCTGGTTCCGTACATTATCCGCCTGTGGTATAGTCACGGCGATTTTCAGCTTTTTAAACTACCTTCATGACATGATGTCACGCAGAGTCACGCAGGGCTACTTCCCCCTTCCAAACGGACATCGCCGTTTTGTAGAATCATCGCAACTTTCATTTTTCACGGCTCTAAAAAAAAGTGAGTTTTTCCCAGTGGCTGCAACACCCTCTAGCGACACGAATATGGAAATATTCGCAAGTATTTACGCCGAATCTTTCGTGCTATCAGCCATAATCATACACAACAATTGGCATGTAAAAGAACCGCTTTCTCTAGCGGCTGATGTAATCGCAATAAAGTACAGAGTGCTACATAGTACCACCCCGAAATTTCTGAAAGGCCAAAGAGCATCCCTGCACTTGAACCCGCAGCTATTGATTGGTCGCGCAAGTGCTTCTCCGTCCTTGGTTTACCCTGACCTTGGTGACCCCGCGCCGCTTCCGTCCCAGCCAACGCAACCTGACACACACCGAGCAAACGACCGTCCTTGCCGCCCGGGGTCAACTATCGTCCTCCGTACAGTACTTGGCTACACATCGCTGTACACAAAACAATGACCGGAGTCTAGCTAATTTATGACCACTTTTTTTTGCATTACCCACTCTGCAAAAACACGCAGATTCGCACCATATGTACTGGAAAAAAATGGCCTTGATCCTTAGCACGAGGACAGATCTTGTGCAAGTGCACACACTCCAGAATGGATTGTCAGTGCCAAGGTCAAGGTGCGGAATTGCGAACCGGATTGGAGGTCGTATGTACATGGCCTAGTGTTCCATAAACAGGCGACCAGCTGTCGATAGGATCTTGTCGCCCTGCTGAGGATGCATAATGCATTGTATGTCTGAGACACACTGTCGATAGCGAACGGGACCGAAGTTGCAGGCAGTTTGTCCAATACCAAAAAAGGCTCAGTTATCTACCAGTTGCACAAACATGATAAGTATCAGATTCTCAGATAACACGTTTTTTTAAAAAAATAATAATAATAATTTTAATTTTTAAATGGAACATGCCATATAGTACAACTAAACTAGTCCTGTATTCGGGTAGAACCAGTACCGCCAAAGTGGTGCACTGTCAAGGAGAAGGACGTCCAGTTTTTTCGCGTAACCCTTTTCGCAAAATGTGACCTCCGCAAGTGGTAGCATCCACGTGCTGGAGGCGGAGCATCGTTTAGTTGGGGTTAACGGAAGAGCATTCGATCCGACGCGTATATTCCGGAAGCACTGCCTTGACCTTATACAAAAGGGAATTTCCACCAATACCTGCTTACGTGCGCCTTACGCAACCCTTATTAGAAACAAAACTGCTTCATACTGCTTATTACCAGTGCGTTAAACGTTCGTCATTGCAAAGGAGAAAAGGGTTAAGAAAAGGTGAGGCTCAAATCTCAGCATACCCTCGGGGTTATAACCGTAAACCCAGACGGCAGCCATAATCCTTTCCAAAATGGGGTCAACCCTTTTTTTTTCAAGAGGGTGGTCCATTTTTTTGTGACCCCCCCCTAAGGCGTGGGGCTATTTTTGGGCGGAATCTTAAGATTTTTTTTTCTGGGTTCAGTGGCGGGAGAGGAATAATTGTGCCCCGGATTTTTAGGGGGTTAACAGTAAAGAGGGTTGACTCGGGTTGGGCGGGTTCCCTGTCAGAGGGCACCGTGTTTGGGTGATGTGGCTTCAGGAGAGTCAACAGAAGGGATTATTGGGGAAGTCATTCATATCTGATGAAGGGTACCGTTAAGGAAGAGGGTTGAAGTCCGGCTTCTTAAAAAAAAGGGGTGCAAAGATATTTGGGAGAAAAATTATATATCAAAAAAGAGAGTTCGTGATACGGGCAATTTTGAGCTTGGTGGCATAGGAGCAATAAAAGGGCTGTCATTATTTTTGAAGGGTTGAGAGGGTCCGTTTTTGGGTCCGGAATTTTGAGCCTGCTTATCATGTATCATGCACTTTGGATGTAATAATTGGGTTTAGAGCTGACTCGTATTTCAGAACTACCGTTAAAAAACAGACACACAATATTGGGTATTGTTGCGGCTCTTTTTTTAATCGGGTGTAACAATTTCAATTATGGGGTTATGTTCCAGTTCGGTGCTTAGTTTGTTCCCCCCAGAATCTGGCAGAATGGAGCGGAAGCGTGGGACAAAAGTTGTAAGAAACAAACCAAGTGCCTTTATTATAGTTTAATTTCACCACTGGGTCTGTATAAATACTTCCGTCGTGCATTCTTGGGATTGGAAATAAATGTGGGTGGACACGTGCAGGCAATTTATCAGAACTTGCTGAATTGTATACCCTGTAATGAGCTTGTTGACGTTTCTTGTTAACGTACTTGTCTAATGCACCCCATCTATTACCCATACCTTACAATGTAGGCATAATGGAGGAAGCCATTTGGTATTTTTGACAATGCATTTATCAACTCCAACGTTGCATCTTGGGCAGCAAAAAATTAATTGATTAAATTAATTCGAATATCAACATTTCCATCTAAGAAAGTCTGGAAAGCAAGTGCTTTCGAGATGACATGCAAATTGCAGTTCTGTGCAGTAGAAAAATATTATTCTTTCGTTACATGCAAAACAGCCTCATTTACAAGGCTGGCGTTGCAAAACCTCCCAGACTATATTATACTATATTTCTGTGTATCATATACAGTATATGACCGTGATCGAATCCTACAAATAAATTGCTCGCATAAATTTTTGGAACTCAGACGTGCAAAGTGCAATTCTTGAGTGGGATTAAAAAAAATCCAGCAACAATAATAATAATTATTAGGGAAAAGTACCTGCTAGTGATCTATTCTAAATCTGCCGCCACAGTATATCGTCTTAGGAAGAAAAAAAGGGGAGGGGGGGGGGGGCAGAAATGTACTCAGCAGGAAACTAATCTCTTTATGAAAACTCGACTTCGTAAACTAAGCTTCAGCCTGAACAGACACAATTGACGTAAAACGTTAAAAGCTCAAGGGCGTAAATATGTGAATGGCACATGAATGCCCCACATTCCAGAAATAGAAATATTTATTAGTTATTAATATGTAGTCGAAGCAGATAGCACCCTCCATTTATTTATTTATTTTTGCAGCTATTTACATTCTGACATTTGCATGTCATCCTCCAGAACAATATGTTGCAAGACGTACGGTATCTCTGATGTTTTTTAATCACATGCAAATGGCAACAATAATAAACGTCGCAAAAAAAAGGATCCATCATCGTGCCATACCAAGCAAAATCCGCGTTACTTATTCCCACGCGAAACAAAGTGTTGAAAAAGTAAAAAAGTCGACATTCCCACGACTACCTGCAACTACACATGCAAAAAGTCCCTGCACAATAATTACACATACATCCAAAAAGGCGTAGTTATTACCTACTTCAATGCCATTTAAGAAGAAAAAAATTGTTGATAAACGGCACAGGTAACATGACTGCGGGTGCAAGGTCAGCCTTTGGTTACGCAATGTTGCACATACACTTGCATGATGAGTGGCATCGGCCATCACATGCCAGCCCTACACACACTGGGGGTATTGAAGCGAAAAAGAGATTAGGTTGTCCCCACAGGATAAGTAGGAAAAAGAGACCTTGTAATCATTATAGGTTGGCCGGAGAGAGAAAACCTTGAGTGGGGTTGAGTCTAAGGTGGGATCTCCCCAAGACCTTGAGAGGGCAAGTCGATCGTTTGGAAACCAGGTCCCCTTTCCCTCCTTGGTTGCATCACGCCCAACTTACATCGGGACTAGCTTTCCAAACGGAAGTGCGGATCGACGGGGCAGATAAGGGAAGCTAATTTGGACCTACATTTTAGCCCACCCTGTCCCATTATGCGCCAAAAAAGGAGGGGATTGGAAATGCTGAGGGAGAAAATGGGACTTGCTGTTCCAATCCCGGCAGTTTACTGGGTACATGACTTTATTTTATGTTGGTTGTAATTAAGCAGTGCGTGATTCTTAGTACGTGCAGCGCGTGCAAGTACATAGATAAGAATCAAGGTCAGCACTGGAAAGTTTATCCTAGGGTACTATGCAACCTAAGAGCCTCTTCTGAATTGCAGCGCGGTGGGATTCGCAGGCGCAAATATGCCACACCGCAATATTAGGCTAGAACCATGCCAAATATTCTTAACATTTTGAACTAATTAATACAACAATTGAATATTTATTGCAAATGTAGTTTTAATATTTTCGACCAGATGGCTCGCAATTTATTGATTAGATGGTATGCTATTTACGGAAATTTCACCTGCTGCGTGTCCACACCATGACGTAACGCATTACATGTAAACGACCTCCCCCATGATATACCGCACTCTTTACAGCCCCAGAAAAACACATGATTGATTGTGGATTGTTGTTCCGGCGCGTATCTCGGAAACTATGTGCGTGTATCGATTCAGAGTGTAATTAACAGTTTGGAGGTTCTATTTGGGCAGCCCCAACTCGTTAGACCCGGCCTCACGCAATTGCGTCGTATCCCCCTAGCGCGCTGCTTTTGAAATGGGAATGAGTACCCTGCATTAAGTCCACGAATCTCGCAGAATGCGTGCAGAGTACACGTATAATTATGCATGTGGGGGCATTTGGAACACAAATGAGGAGTGAATGACGAAGGGCGGCTCTTGAAAGGGGGGGGGGGGNATGTAGGCAGCGCATGCGTTTGGAGTTTTCGGGGGGGATGACCGCTTTATTATTTGGCTTCTGTTCTTGCGCCACCGTCAATACCGATGGCACGTGTAAATCGGCCCCTCGTGCCGCACACACAAAAAAAAGGATGCCGCATTTTGGGAGAACAGCGACGGAAAAACGTCGAATTTTGGACCTACACGCCACGGCGCGCCGGTACAAAATTCGACGTTTTTTCATATATAAAATGCCCTTGGTATTAAATTTTTGAGCTGTATTTAAGATAACTTTTTTTTTGTAATTAGCTTACGCATTATAGCCTGTAACAATAGGGTTCGGTCACAGAGGCTTACGTAATGACAAAAGGGTTGGAAGTAGGGTAACTTTCTCCATGCTGGTGAAAGGCCAAGGGTAGGAAAAGTGGGACTTGCTATATGAGCTGACCTTGAGCTCCCTGCCCAAAACAAACGGGCCGGAACTACTAACAAGGGCGTACTATCGGAACTATATAAGTGTTAATGAGGCGGAAATGTTTGGGCGAGGCCGGTTTTTTGATGCCAAGCCTGGTATACCATGCCCCGCACCTCTGCTCCCAGAGTTGGCCGTGGCGAAGCTTCCTGTGGCCCTCTTCGTAAAAAAAAAAAAAAAAATGTCGACAAAAAATTATGAGGTTGACGTGGGAGTGACCTCTCGAATCGGGCGGCACGAGGCAGGAAAAGGTTCGGCCGAATAGCACTAAGCCGACAAGTTCACACATTCGTAAATGCCAAAAAAGTGAAACGGAAGGAGAAAGTGCACTTGTCCTAAATACTCGGCCTTGACTTTTTGGCGCGGAAGTGGTTATGTCGGCGGAAAATTAATTCGCGTATCCGATTTGGCAACTTTGCTGTTTCTGAAAAGGAGAACGAACTGGAGTAATCAATAGAAGCTCCACGCGCCGAGCAATGGTATTACTCCACCCATATATACACAGTAGGTACAATGTTTCACGTGGAACAGAAGTGGGTGTTAGCAACTGGGGGATTGTAATACAACGGACACGTGCGACACGTGTCGCGTGTCGAATGTCATATCGACTCCCAATCTTAGGGGGTTTCCTAGGTCACCCTCCTCCCACCTTCCAGGCTGTGGGTATAGCAAGTTCCGTTTACTTTACAGCCAGAACTATATGATACGTATAAAAAATAGTTTATTAATATAATAAAAATAAATTAACCGTCATTTGGCGAAATTTTTGTGACAGATTGTACCAGCTACCAAAGAGGTCAAGAGTGTCCATTCTGATGAGAAAGGGTTCTCCATAGTTTTCCAAATCCGCAATCAGGCCCTGTTATTTTCCCCCCTTTTTTTGTGTCGCTTCCTTCTCCCCTGGCCATTAAAACGCCGGGTTCGATGTCAGGTCGGGGTCGAATAGAGGGGGGGAAAAAGCGTGAAAAAAAGTATTCCACGTGTACGCGGAAGGGGAGTGGTAGGGGTGGGTAAAAAGAGAGGGGGTTGAGGTCTGAACCCGCGCAAGGTCATCCGCCTCGATCCTCTCCTCCACGTGCAGGGTTAAGCGGGGGGGGGAAGGGGGGGGGGGGAGGATGGAATTATTTGGGGCTGGTACACCATCCCTTGGATTGGTCGGGTCATCGGCCTCTTTGGGGGAGGCCATTTGCCATGGGTGCGCCATCTTGGAGGCGCACATGCCCAGGCTGTCAGGATGGGGGTGACGTAATAACCGATTGTCCACCCTTTAGGAATATGCATACAAAAAGGAAGAGAGGGGGGGTTACGAAATTTTAGGTGCAGATGTTCCAAATTATGTGATACAAGATGGCCGTTTGTAGGGTCTGTTGTTACAAGACCTACATATTCACAGTACAAAATTTGAGATATTATTCCGAGACAATTATATAAGCCTAAAATATTGTTGTCCTGTAATTTACCAGAAGGACCGTGTGGTGCAGATGTAGGAAACAATGTAGTGTGTATCAGCAGGATACTTTGGCCTAATGCAATATTGCTGTTGTGGGGTTTTTTTTTCCGGTGGTGTAGAAAGTGCAGGGGTATTTTTAACCCACCATGAGGTTATTGTTGTCGTAAGAGCATGAGTAATTAATCAGATTCCACGAGCGGATGCTGCCCAGTAAATGACAATGGAGACAAAGAAGGTTTAGCATACTTATAAAACCTGGTTACCTACCCCCCCCCTCCCCTCCCCTCCCCTCCAGTATATAGTTAGTCAGATCCGACCTTCGTCCAGATTCAGGTGTGCCTGATTGCGTAAGGAAAAACGAGGTCTCCCCTCGGAGTTTTTGGGGACAAGGAATCTGTTTTTCCACGGGAGAAACTCTTCCACGTGGAAGAACCTTCGTCCTTGAAGAGGATAGATAGGTGGACCATACCTGTTGAGGGTGACGGTTTTTTTTCCCCCCTTTCAAACACTAGTAACGAACCAATCGGGATCTAATCGGCATTTGGGTGCCTACTTTTGACATATCCAGAGGTCTCAATCTAAAAATACAGAATGCCAGCCTGAGCCAAGGGCAGACATCAAGGAAGTGCGCCAGTTGACAAATCCATTGCCAATTGACGCCCATTCCGACACAGCCAGGGCAATAATTAAGATGGGTGTGTGGGGGTGGAGGGGGTGTGGAATTAGGCGCAGCATGGGCCAAGACGGCGGTCCTTGAGATGTGTTTGCTTTGAAACGTTATGTGGCCTGATTTCCTCGCCGTTTTGGAGTCACACACGTGTCTGACTCTGGAGGGGCGGATCCGATACCTACAGGGTTCAGGAGGGTTCATACGGACGTCGTTGTCTTTGGATTTGTGCAGTTGTTGGGATCCGACAATCAGGAAGTAGACACGCTTGAATAATTATGAAATTCGAATTTTTAATTAGAACTTATATACGAGCATTTTATGCAAAATATACTGTAAATAGAACAACAATTTGAGTACAGTATGTAGAACCCCGTTTATTCAACCTCGGATTATCCGACCGTCCCGCTCCAGCAATAGATGTATGTTTTCTCATCGAATACTGTAATGCAGACCTACTAATCATTTGTTTTGTATTGCCCCAGTTAAAATAGTGTGTACGTAAAAGATAAATACTCATTTATTTCTTAGAAAGGCTTATAATATTGTACATCATTTCATGGTTTTTAAAAATGCCTTTTGTGTGTGTTTTCCGTGGCTCCTCGGATTATACTACCTTTTCTGTTATCCGACAATGCCCCAGTCCCTTGGGTGATGGATAATCGAGTTCTACTGCAGTATAGTATTTGATTTAGACAAAGGCCCAAAATGAAATAAAATCGGCTTACTCCATATCAATAAAAGACCCCATGTTTTCAGCGCTTAGTTTACGAGCAAACACAGATTAATTGATATCATGTAATGTAATTAAATACTGTACAAGGGGGAAAAAAAGTGCTACCATTTTCTGGCCTTTTGCGATTATATACCAACGGCGTTTCAGGCGTAAAACGCGTCGGAAAAACCTCGCAAGAACTCATTGTCGTAAACAGCATTCCATTCCGAATTCAATTTACTGTCATGCACTTGCGTAGGAGTGTGTCCAGGGTCAAATTCGCCCAATTTTTACATTCCGAAAATAGGAATTTCCAGGAAACGCGGATGTTTTTGTCCTCTCCCTTTTCCTAGAATCACACTGTAGCCAAACATATCGTTTATCCCTGCGACGGTTGCGTCTGTTTTCTCCTGCTAACTAGCCTGTTAATTAGACGGTAATGAGAACAGTTTTGAGAAAAAGGCCTTTGAAGGTTATACCTGTGAAATTAATTCGGTAATCTTTTCGGTCAGTTATGGCAGAAGTATGCAGATTTCACCAGCCTGATTTTAACTGAATGAAGTAGGATATGTTCCTGGGCGTAGCTCAATTTTGACAATTTTGTGGGTTGACCCATTATTGCATGACACTGTCCAATTACCACTAGCTTTTCGCCAACTTGTGCATCCTATCTCGAGTCGAAAATGAGGTCGAAGCACGTTCCTGGAACTCTGGAAGGAAGAGAGAGGGACCATACGAAGAGAGGGGGGGTTCAGCCTGGGAAGATTCGACCATGAAGAACTTCGATAACGGCACTTGCTGTGCAACCAGCCAGCTCTCTCTTTGGTTGGTGGAGGGTTGTTCCTTCTGATTTTTTTGCGGGCTCAGGATGTGTTCCAAGTTGACGTGCGTTTCGCTTCTGCTTTTATGGCCGTCGTTCGGTTGCGGGGAAAGGCTATCAGCTAGGCAAATACGCTTAGGATGTGTTAAATATGAGGAGGTTTTAAAAGGCAGGCCTGGTTACAGCACTGGTTATTAACTGCTGCGGGTTCTGTTTGTTGACAGTTAACTACTACGGCACACACACTGTGGGTTCAGGTTTCAATTCGTATCAGAAGATTCCTCTTATGGGATTGGCTGATTTGCAAACACTTAATAATAATAATAATAATAATAATAATAATAATAATAATAATAATAATAATAATAATAATAATAATTCATACCCCGTTATTAGCCGGCCGGCGGCTCTTTAGGGGTGATATATTTTTTTGACTGGAACTCTTCGTTTCGTTTTTACTGCGCTTTTTGGGATATGATAGGAAAGGAAGGATGCGGCTGTGGCCTATTAGTTTAGGAAACAACTCCGGAATTCTCCTGGAGGAACCGTGGGAAACCACAGAAAACCACGGTTAGAGTTGCCGGCACCGGGATTCGAACCGAGTACCTCCCGATTAGCAGTCGGATACCATATCCCCTCCGCCACCACTGCTTCGGTTAAATAATATATTATTATTATTATTATTATTATTATTATTATTATTATTATTATTATTATTATTATTAGGTAAGGTATAGTTTCACTTCCCAAAGTGACTCATTATTATTCATCCACTTTTCCCTTCCGAGAATTTTTCCGGCAGAAGTAGGCCACATCTCCAGCCTGGGGACAGGTTTCAAGCAAGAGCTGACCTGTGACCTCGATCCAAGGTGGTCCAGTCCGTCCTGTCTTAGCAATTATGTAGAAGCAGCCAAAAAATGGCAGCTGCAAGACCCTTATAAAGGTCACGACCTCGCAATTTTTGGAGGAAGATACCCACCCCCACCAGCCATCAGCCAGCACACCTTGCTGCGTGGGCACCTTCACATTGGACCTCCGCATACGCTGTGACCGGCACGTGCAGACCTTGAAGGAAAAGAAGAGACCTATGTTAGCACGTGCCAAACATAAATGGGAGCACAGAGGGTGTTTACCCGTCCTGCAGTTTCACCAGAAGTTACGCACTTCTTTTGACGATCTACTTCACTCGTGATGTGGTCCTTGACCAGAGGGGTTCAGGACAAGGTTGACCACGTGGAGAACCCGGTTGCCACACACACAGGCTTGGGTTGTATGCGGGAAGTCTTGGGGAAGTACCTTGCGACACATCATGACAACCGGCTTTGTTATTGCGCGCCACAGAACAAAGCGACGTAATCAGCGCAATTAGAGTAATCTGCACATACTGTGTATAGGAAAATTTGGAAAATAATCTGGAAGCCACCCACATAGTTTTACGTAACAATATCGTGCAAAATGCTAATAACATACAGAAGCACTCCATGTATGAAAACTCAGGACCAAGACGAAACACCATCTAATTGGCCGATAGTTCCCGACCGATGCGTTCATATCTCAGGCGCATAACCGTCGTTTGTGAATAAGAGTGACAGGGATCGATCGTCCCACTTTTTGTCCCTCTTATGTGTATATACGCACTGAGTAGAAGCGTGTTAAGTCACCCTCCTCACCCCCAATTTATGGGGTCCCCAAGCAGAAATTTTTAATGCCCAGAAAGATAACGAACAGTAAAGGACATGAGCACGTGCGGAGTTCAATTTCATGCCCACTGGATTGAGATATTTGTGCAGGGGGTGGGGAGGGGGGGGGGGGTTAGACCCACTTAATTGGCCACAAAACCCAAGCAGTATTTTCCCACACATTTGACGCCTCGTGTATAACCCCCCTATGTTGTCCCACCCAAGCACTTGACTCGAGAGGGCCGTTATATCCACGTGTAGAAGAGCTAGGGGTGAATGTCCATCACTATAGGAGCCAACCACAGCAATCGTAATTACACGCGTACAAATCGGTATATGACACACACTTGGTATATAGCAGCAGAATCTAACAGTTGTTGCTATGGGAAAAAAATATAAGGTTGGCACGTGGAAAGAAGAACTCAGCAGGAAATGCCCAATTTTCATGGGCGCTCCGGGAGATTCCTGGTTCCGGAACTCGTGGCCATTCATAAGGGGTTTTTACTGATGAGCATTACGGTTATGTGTGGGTAGTGGGTGCATAATTAAGGACCTATTTTAAAGTTCGGCGTCCGTGACATCGTTTCAGATTTTGAACTGACACACGCTCGGGATAAATGGCAAGGTCTCGTAATAACTGCGGAAAAATATTGTAATCAGTGATGCAGTTGGGATGGAGAGTAATTGGGCTCTTAGCTTGGAAACAAAAATTTCACTCAAAAAATATGTAAATAAAAAAAATGAAGTTAAAATCCCGAAATTGAAGCGTCAAGGGCCATTTTAGGGTGAAAGGCTTGTAAAACGGTAGTAACTCGGCAACCCTTTGGTTACTTCAGAAGTGAAAGGAGGGGCTATACCTACACCTTATGGGGGAAGGTATAAAGGACCGGGTCGAAAAAAAAAATACATGAGTAGGCAATGAATGAGGCCAAGTCTGGACCAAGGACACTAAGACCTAAAAATCTCGGACGGGATGCTTTTGTGGCCTCCCAACCCCAATATTCGTGAGTGGTAGTTTGACAGGTCACAAAAAAAGAACGGGATGCGACACACGCATACACAAAAAAATTTCCTTTAGGACCCCCTGGAATGGAAAGGGGTTCGAAATTGGGACTTTCACAAGTAACGTCTCTATTGCCTCCAATTGTTCAGATCCTGATACAGCCAACTTTCACCATACACCCAAAAAAAATTATTCGGAGAATATGCAGCAACACTTATCTCATTGACGTTGGATGGTAAAAAAAAGGGGGCGTAACCTTGATTTGGTAATGTCCCTGTAATTTAATGTAACGTATTGATTGGAAGCTTTCCAGGAAATACACCTCCAGTTCTATAAAAACATATCAGCTTATCTTCCGTATTTACCACTTTTTATGACATTCCTAAAATAAACAGAAGTGGCCTCGGTTCAAAAATATTGTGTGACATCACCATATTGCTACCTATTGAACTTAATGTTGATGACAGGGTGGCTCCTATTGCACGTACGCCTCCGTATTAACTATTCGAGTGGGTCGATATAACAGAGCGATAACCGAGAGAAGTCAGATCAATAGGGTATTATATCGATAAAAAGAGGAGCGTTTGTCGGCGAATGTGACACCTCTAAGCCATATATCAATAATGTTTGCTCATGCTCTGTGTCACGGCCCGTCACACCCAACGAGTATGACGAACAAAATTACAGCAGATGAAATATTCGGAAGTACGGTCCACGTTACGTCCGCGTTACGTCGCATCACGCAGCTTCGCTCTGACATCAGAATGCGTAGGGGGATGCTGGATCCATTTTAGGTCCAGATCCTGGAGTGTTCCTGTATGCACGCATTATGTTTCCCCTTGGGACCGAGCCAGGGGTAGGTCCGTGAAGAAATTTGGGGACTAGGATCGGGGTTGCGGGTGAGGGTGAGGGTGTGGGTTGAGGGAGGGGGTTGAAAAAGAAGAAAAAGTGGGAAAGGTCTGGCCTCAGGGTACACGTGCCGGTCCTTGATTTTTTGTCAGCATCAACTTCTTCTTTTTTTTCTCTATCCTCAACCACCCCCCCAACCCCACGCCTTTTTGTGACCATCTTCCTCACCTCTTACGGTCTGTTTCCCAAGAACCTGCGCTGGCAAAAGAGATAGGGCATTCCACACGCACACAAACACTTTTTTTTGTACCACTTTTTTCGGCTTTCTCCAACACACTCGATATGTTTTTTTTTTTTTGGTGGGTAGTGTGTAAAAGGTGCGCCAAGTGGGTTCAATTCCCTCTGAGATTGCAATTTGGTAGGGGCCAAAGTCGAGACCTTGTGCGGTCATACCCACTCCTTTCAACCTCGAGCATGGACCTACAAAAAAAAAATGTTTAATGATGTGTGTGTTCAAGGGTATGAGGGGGCTTCATTGTTTCATATTTATTGCAGTGAGACTTTTCAGCAAGAATTTTTGTGGGACGGGCAATTGGCAATTGTTTCAGATATAGGGTCCGTTGTATACAGGCAGCTAGGTTAGTGAAGATGGAGGGCTTTGTTTATTTACGTTACGGAGCTGCACACTCACTCTTGGTGTTATGCAACGAGGCAAATACAATGTCATGTACTCGAGGAAAATGTAGGCGTTTGGCACCAACATCTGTGAAGGCCAGTTGTAGCGTCAAAAATAATATGTCGGGTGAGATCTTTTCCTCTGAAAGTTCAGGGTGAATATATGGGATGATTATACTGTAATAACAGTTCGCAATCAAATGAAGATCTTTCGCCACCCAGTAGTGTGAAACCTGCTGTACAGATCGGAATCTCTCCGTTCCACAAAAGTTTCCGTAATGAACCATTTTGTTACATACGACATACAGTATAAGTACAATTGAAACTCGCCCCGTCGTGTCGGCCCCCCAAAAAATTGCACAAGTTTCCGCTAGTTCCATGATCCGCTGAAGGCAGGTTTCACTGTGAAACCTGTCTATAACGGACACTGTAGATCATTTGTTTGGTCACGGCAGATAATTTTCAATGTCCATTCAACTTAAGGAATGACAGCAAATTAGGTAGGAAATTTGCAATTTATAGGTCCTGCACGAAGTTTTTATAGAGTGAGTTGAGAGGCAGGGTGTGTCGAAACATTGTTAAGTTTCACTTTTTCGAACATAGCCATAGAAGAAACATGTGGGAATTTAATTCCCAATTTTTTTAAATCTCAGGAAGTTGAAGTCTTGTGCTTATAAGTCCTTTCAAAAACTAATAACCCGGCAACGATTGCACAATACTTTCTCCAAGATGCAATCAATTTCATTTAAAAATTTTTTGCAAACAAGATGCAACTCATAAAAATTAGGCCTCATTTAAAATCGCCATGAATGTAAAACTTGAATTTTTCTTGCGGTCTTTGTAATGAAAGAAGAAAAAAACATTGACTTCCAGTTGATTGTCCTTCTTTCGCTAGCTTTCACTCCCCCCCCNTTCCCCCCCCCCCCCCCCCCCCGAATTCGCACTAGTTCGCACCATTTCTACCCGAAATGTTCAGATTTCCTGTTTCATTTGCTGACCAATCCTGTTAGGGAACGGGGAGCGATTCCGCTTGCAGACAGGCTTCATTGTCTTTAGTGCTTATTATTATACTCGCATGTTATGTTGTTTTTCTCGTTAGTATCGGTGGTGGTGATTTTCAGGGAATTCCCTAAATTAGTGATATGCGGTGATTTTCCTGGTATGGGGTCAAACTAATTGACCTCGCCCTTGCCCTCTGTCCATGTGCGCAAAAAAAAATACCAGCCATGGAAAAAAAAAAGCCCGTCGTTTGTCATTTGCAACCCTTGCGCCATCTCTAGTCCTGAATGAGAACTTAATGAGCCCTGCCTGCGCATACGGTACCGTACATAAATCACTCCCTGCTATATAAACGGCGGGGACAGAAGCCCCCTTCAGATGATGACACAACAGTGGTCGCATGAATTTTGTCACTCTTCCAATGAATATGTAGTAAGATCCCCCGGTCAAGGTCTGCAGATAAATCCCTGTCGCAATGATGATGAGCTGAGCCTGGTGGTGGTCCCTGGCGACGGGAGAGGAAACGAGTCCCTTCCTTGCTCTTTCTCTCTCATGAGCGTAGCCTAGGTTTGGTTGTGCGAAAATTATCTGCGGAAATTAGCGATGCTGGGAAGAGGACTGGTCTGCTCGGCCGGGGCCATCCGGACCGCCGTGGTGGCACCCAGCTCGTCAGTCATACCCAGGCACAGGTACTGATTGATGCCCCACGTGGTTCATGGCCAAGGTGTTGAAGGGCAATGCAAATTGCAGCATAATATTGCGGGGGAAAACTGCTCTGGTTTGAATGGTGGCCTCAGGAGTACTTGTTCAGATGGAATGCCAGTTGCAGAGCAAGGTCAGGGTAACATGCAGATTGCGGCTAATGAAATAGAGGAAGCGCTCATTTAGTAGGTGCAAGAGTTACGTGAAGTGGCAGGGAAAGGGGCAATGCAGTCATGGCATTGGATCGGATTACTGGGAAGCCAAATTATCCAATCAGATAGTTGCTATACAGTATTGTTCTGAACTAATTTGGCAAAACTGTGCTTATAATGTTGAAGTAATTGACAGTGATTTTGTAATGGCAGTGCATTTATTGTTTCAGCTCATGGTGGACGCATGTGGAGATGGGTCCACCCGATGCCATTTTGGGTGTGACAGAGGCGTACAAGAGAGACACAAACCCAAAGAAGATGAACCTGGGTGTTGGTGCCTATCGTGATGACAACGGGAAACCATACGTTCTTCCCAGTGTTAAGTTGGTACGATGGATTCAGAATAATTAACCCATGTTTGCCGAGAGTTTCCTATAGGGGACACTTCAACAATTACAAAGTTAGACTTTAGAAATCAGAACTTCAAATTTAGAGTTTAGAATATAAAATTGTCATCCCTGGAATTGTGCAATGCTAGATATTTAGTTATTGTGTTAGTTTTTCACATGATCAGGCATAGATATGATCAGGCATATTATGTTATTTTAGTGAGGGAAAGATGGCTTTTGAGAGAGAGACAAAGTTATATTTGAAGACAGTGATTTGGTGTATAGTGTGTATTTGAAATTAGAAGCAACAATTTTAAAAGGATTTCGGTGGGAATTATGGGTTAAGAATAGTGAATAGTTCGCAGATAACAACAGAGCCACTGTGCTGAACAAGTGCCTCTCCTAATTGTCCATTGTAAATCTTTGCAAATGAAAAACAATTGCATGGGAAGTCACATTCCATTAATCATTATTATGCAGCAGTATTACGCAACAGCAAACACTGGACTTTCCACTTGGCGTGTCCTTTCTTATTACATGCCAGAGGAAACCAATATATTTTGTGTAGTCATACTGGCAGTAAACTGGAATTTAATAGGCATCTGGGATAATTTCTAATAGCTTTCATTGTATCTGGAAAATACAGGTAAAGGTAGGATAAAAATAATATTTGTGTAACCAGTAATCTGTAATGAACCAGTTATGTTGCTTTGACCTAGGTCTGGTTCTACCACTTCCAGGAAACATTTCCCACTGAAAAAGTGTTCGAATTTGTTACTCATTGCTGGCAGCAATGAATAACAAAACTTTTCTGTATGTGGTGCAACTACTGGACCTCTGCAGGGTATGTTTTATAGAATTATATTCTTGCTAATCACACATCTGCACATTTTGGCATTTCAGGCTGACGAGAAGATTCACCAACGGGGCATGGACAAAGAGTACGCCCCAATTGCTGGACTGTCTGATTATTGCAAGCTGGCTGCCAACCTGGCTCTGGGAGATGGAAATGAATATGTGAAAAATGGACTGGTGAGTATTCGTAAGTCCTCTGAGTGTAGTCAGTCATCAGTGTGAAGGCACATCCCATCCACTACCTTCCCTGAATCTTGTTCCTCTACAGAGTCTCACTCTCGTAACTGAGGCTTGCATTTGACAGAAGGTAAATTATCGCGAGCATAATCAACATGATTGTGTTAATTACGTTGATATTTTCAGAATGCAACTGTCCAGGGAATCTCAGGCACTGGCTCGCTAACAGTGGGAGCATCCTTCCTGGAGAAGTACTGGCAAGGCCGGAAAGACATTTACCTCCCCACCCCAACCTGGGGCAACCACATCCCCCTGTTCAAACGTGCAGGCTTCCAGGTGAAGCAGTACCGTTACTACGACCCAAAGACCTGCGGATTTGACTTCCAGGGAGCACTGCAAGACCTGGCCAAGGTGCCTGAGAACTCGGTGGTGTTGCTGCATGCTTGTGCGCATAACCCAACTGGAGTGGATCCCAAGCCAGAGCAGTGGGCAGAGATGTCCAAAGTCATCAAGGACAGGAAACTCTTCCCATACTTTGACATGGCCTATCAAGGATTTGCATCAGGTGCACTTACAAATTAGTTTAATTATTTGGGATGTAAGTGTTGCTTTGGACAAGCAGGGGAAAATTCTGTCAGATGAAATGTCTCTGAGAGTGAGATTTCATTAAATGTTATAATGGGTTTGTGGGTGCAATGGCATGACAGTTCTTGGCAAAATATGTGCATGACATGCATGATCCTTTTAAATTTCAGGTGACATTGACAGAGATGCTGCAGCAGTGCGTTTGTTCCTGAAGGAAGGTCACCAGATAGCTCTGGCGCAGTCCTTTGCAAAGAACATGGGCCTGTACGGTGAGAGGGCTGGTGCTTTCTCACTCATCTGTTCCTCCAAGGAGGAGGCCGACAGGTGCATGTCCCAGATCAAGATCTTAATCCGTCCCATGTACTCCAACCCACCTATCAATGGTGCCAGGATTGTGGTGGAAACTCTCTCTGATCCAGCTCTGCGTGCACAATGGTGAGACTGATCATTTTTATAAGTAATATGACGGTTGCCTGCCTTGTCACTAGCTAGCCTGCCATTCTGCACATTACCTACGTGATGTTGAAGAGATGTTCTTTGTCTACAGGCTGAAGGATGTGAAGGGCATGGCCGACCGCATCATCAGCATGAGAACACAGCTGCGTGACAACCTGAAGAAGGAGGGCTCCTCCAAGGACTGGTCCCACATAACGGACCAGATTGGAATGTTCTGCTTCACAGGAATGAATGCACAGCAGGTGGAGAAGCTCACCAAAGAATTCAGCATCTATCTGACCAAAGATGGACGCATCTCTGTAGCAGGGATCACCTCGCACAACGTAGGATACCTGGCACATGGCATGCACCAGGTCACAAAGTAAATTATTGGTGAAGGTGATTAAAGAAAAGTCTTCATTTGAACATAGTCAAGAAAGCAGAGCTGCCATTTTAATGCATGACTTAATTTGTTGTTACCTCTATTGGCAATGTTATGTTGTTGTTGTTCTCGTTGTTGCACTGCAGATGATTTTGGGCACAATATAAAGTGGTAATGGAATTAATGTTATTTATTGAGAGAAACCATTTCTCCCCTGAAATAGTTGGTAATAGAAGCTTTTTCATCGTATTATGTGAACACCTACACCATGATCAACTTGACCGACATAGAGCAAGTCCTGGTAAAATTATGCTTTGTCAAAGGAAAGATTTGGACAACTCGAGGGACCTGGTGCACATATCCCAAGGATAGTGGGTGATGCCTTGGCACTAGCAACACAGGCTGATGTGCTTCGTTGTCGAACACGAGGTTGTTGCGAGTTTCCTGCTTTGTCTACTCAACAATACATCGTAACATGGACTAGCATGCTGCCCTGTCAATGACAATGATGACATTGCAGGGGAAGTGTGGGATTGTGATGCCATCAGTGACATTGAAGTGTTGATGCACAGTGCTACGAAACAACAACACTTCAACATCGAAGGAACGCCAACCATGTCATTGACATAAACAATGACAGCATCCCTATGCATTAGAACTGCAGCATCACTGACAACAACCGAACCACTTGGGTCGTCGCTTGTCGGTACTCGAGACCACTGGATCTCCTCAGCATGTAGCACAGGGCCTGGATGAAGACAGAACCTCCTCCTACATTTCTAAATGAGTGGTATCCAAGCATTGCAGCAAATGTGACGTGCAAGTCTGGTTGTGTGAATTGCAGGATGGTGCCATTATAGCCAGCTGTGGTGGACAAAGCATCAATATCATGTGCTCAGGCAACTAGGAGGTCTCATAGGTTGGTTGGAAATCAACGTTGCTATGTGCTACCAACTGTCCATGGTCTTCAGCACTTCCACAACAAGTCTGCATGAAAAAGAGAAGCCTTATTTGGATGGTGTTATGCAATAATGAGTCAACCCACATGAGAACAGTTTTGAGAAAATGGCCTCTGAAGGTCATTTATGACAGAAGTATGCAGATTTTGCCACCTTGATTTTAACTGAATGAATTCCTTTGGGTGTGTATGTTCCTGGGATTAGCTAAATTGACGTTTTTGTGGGTTGGCACATTATTGCATAACACCATCCATTTCATCATCAGCAGCAAGCTTGTCTCTGTCAAAGTAGGGTAACTCTTTGATATATATCCTACACAGGTAATGCATAACATGGAGAGTCAGTAGACTTCTCTTACATGATGAGAATAGAAGCCTTTCTCTAATGCTTTCAAATGCCTTGCAGGACATTACTTACCTGGGTGAAGAATAGCTTGGGTTTCCCTGCTAGCATTGGGCAGAGATGGTCAGCAAATGCCACCCAGCGCTGCTCCGGCCTGTACACTCCGTCACTTGCACAGAGCCAGTCTTCCTGACGGCAGTAAGATACCGGTGGTATGGGTTGCAAAAACAAGCAATGAAATGACTTTCAAGTGTGCACTTTGCGAAACAAAGTTTTCCACTTCCAGGGAATTAGATATGAGAGGAACACATTAAGGCAGTTCATGTTGCCCAGAAGAATATATAAATGCAAGCTGTGCCACAAAACATTTCCAATCAGTCAGGGTTTGAGTAGTCATGTTAGGTGGCATCATGGTCCTAGAAGAATAAGAGCAAAAACATTCCCTTCAGTGAAAAAAAGGGTAGTAAGACCTCTGTGGCGGAATGAAAGTACTAAAACAAGGCAGGGGCACGTAAGACCTTCACCAATTGATTTAAGCTGTACCATAGGTCTTACTCAAGCTATTTCCAATTTACTGTTCATGAAGTCTCCTTTCTGAAAACAAGGGGTGGAATTTTCGTCGTACTACTATGCTGCCGTCAGATGTAAGAAGACCATAACTCAAAAACTAGTAAGGGTGAAAGTCGCATGCATGCCCTGCACTAATCCCCTCTTAATCAGGGGGGATTAGTGCAAGGCGTGCATGCGACTTTCACCCTTACTAGTTTTTGAGTTACGGTCTTCTTACATCTGACAATATGCGGGTGGTTCAGTAAATAACCTTACAAGTTGATTTACAAATTTGTACTAGACGTAACATAATGCCATTCGTGTAGTTGGTATGGAGCGTTTCAGATCCACCACGTGACACCAGGTAGATACGTGACAGCTATTTGAAGGTGGCTGCCCCAATGGAGGTGTGCACCAGAGAAGAGTAGTGGTTTCCTTTCCAGTGAAGGTGTGAAACCCACAGACATTCACCTTCGGATGAAGGAACAGTACGGTAGTGCCTGAATATCACTACAGCAGGTGTATGAATGGGCGCGGAAGTTCGCAGGAGGCTTGGCAAGTGTGCTGGACACCCCACGACCTGGACGCCTGCACACTGCTGTCATGGATGATACTGTAGTGGCCGCAGATGAGCTTCTTCGTCAAGGCGTGGGGAGGCGAAGTGGTGATGCGGTAACGTACGTGCCCATGGATGTCAAGGTCCCGGGTTCGATCCCAACCCGGGGACACCCCCTTCATCTTGCGCAGAGTTCAGGGTCACCTCTGGCTTCGTCTCGGGTGGTACTTCCACAGACTAAACCACCCGGGGGAGTTCACTAAAAATGGCCACGTTTAAGACATTGCACTGCACCTTGCACATCCCCTCCTGTCATCCTGCCCGTGGGCCCGGGCGTTACGTATAAAGGCTCCAATGTACACGACAAAATAAATAAAGGTCCGTGCTACATACCTCTGATGAGGTCAGCACTACCCCGGATATTATTATTATATATATTATTCTTCGTCAAGGTTGATGCATCAGTGTGAAAGATGGGGGTGTTGGGTCAGTTGAAGTCATCATACACCAGCACCTGGAAGGTACAAAAGTGTCAGCCAGATCAGATGTGTTCCCAGGCAATTGACACACGAATTGAAGGAACTGTGTGTCGATGCATGTGCATTGCTGTGCAATGCTTCTCAGACATTACGAGGAGGAAGGAGAGGACTTTTTGTGCCGTAGAGTGACTGACGATGAATGCTGGGTGCATCACTTCCGGCCAAAAACTAAACGTTCCAGCAAAGAATGGCGACACTCATCTTCCCCAAAACCCAACTCCTTTCTTTGGTGCACACCTCCAGTGGGGCCGCCGTCTTCAAATAGCTGTCACGTGTCTACCATACCTGGTATGACGTGGTGGATCTGAAACGCTCCCAACTACTACACGAATGGCCGTACCACCTAAAGCAAGAATAGTTCACATAATGTATGGTATTTTCCAATTTCACTAAAAATACTAGTGTGACCTTGGGATTCGTTTTCTGGCCGTGACTTTCCCGATTTGCAGCGAAAATTTGGAAAAATAAATGCGTGACGTTGGTATTCATTTTCTGACCTTGAAATTTTACAGATTCGCAGCTAAATTTTGGAAAAATAAATGAGGCCCAACTTGTGCTGGTCAGCCAGTTGGTTCAGGTCAGCTATCATATGGACGAGGTCTTGGGAAGGGAAGGGAAGTGAGGGCTAATGGTGGGTCAAAGCAGTGACCAGATATTGGGCAAAAATAATAATTTTGGTGACGCTAATAATGCACACTATTTATTACACAATAATTATTATACTGGGCATCCAACAAAGCATCGCTTTTCTATTTTTCATTTCTTTACTGGCTATATAAAATTTTTGGACCTATGTGAAGTGCACAGAGGCCTCACCAATAAATTGCAGGACAGAGTGGATTGTTATGCGAAGAGCGAGAATGTTGGCATCTGGCAAGTGGCTCAGACTGAAAAGACTAATCCCAAATAAAAATAAGCCAGTTTTTCCAAGTCTTATCAATCGGACACATTTCTTCCTAATGTCTCACAGGTGTGCTACTGACCGTTGTCTACTCACACCCGTAAGTTTGTGCTCGATTAGTATGTGTTGGCACGATTAACTCTGTGTGTATTACCTTAGATTTGAGGGCAGAGGGTCAGCTGCATGTCCCAATTGAATGAAAACTCTGCAAAGTCTTAGTTCAAGAGAACATCCAGAGTCACTACCCTGCAGTAATTGTTGCCTGAAAATAATTATTTATACTCACCTTTATGGTTTATCAATTATCACAGATCCTTCCAGTCAACAGTGCATCCCGCCATTCTTCCAACCTTCCCAAACTCCCCGCATGTTGGCGCCACCAGACACGCAGTTGCCAGCTGCCCAAATCTGCAAAAAAATTTAATCGCTAAAACTTGCCGGACACGAAACGGATAATTGAACAACGCCCAATTAAAAGCACTCGACTTAAAAAAAAGCGACAGAAGATTAAAGGAGGGCGAGTGACGTCACCAGGGCCCCTCTTCCTCTCTCGTTGTGCTGCAGGGAGTCTGGATAATAATAAAATGTCGCAGTAGGGATTACCCCGGCCGATTCTCCGAGACCCGGACCCATTCCCGGAGCCTGGAGATGGACCTGGCCGTCCCCATGACCACATCGGGAGGGCAGCAGGTGTACGGTGAGCACCCGCCGCACCTTCCCCCGCAAGTTGTGCTTGATTGAGGGCCGTTAACAAGTATACTGGGTCGGAGGCCGCCTCTTCTCCCATACACAACAACACTGAGGGCCCCCCATTAGGAAAAGGCGGCCCCTCCCTTTCCCTCCATTGAGGCCTGGTTACCTGTCCAGTCGCCACTCCCTCGGAATAATTCGGGGTCCGAGCACAAGCATTTCCCATTCCACTAGAGAAAATACATCATGCACTTTGGGGGCCCCTCTCTATGGGCGGGAACATTACATAAGTGGAGGGAAAATAGAAGCAGACTGCATGCAGTTGAAACTGGAGGTCAGGCACCTGCCTGCAGAGCTTGTCTGATGCCCGGGGCAGGACTCATGTTAGAGGCCCCTTCTTGTAAAGTCATAAAAAACATGTGACCAAAACAATTACTATTGACCTTTAGCATTGAAGTCACAAATGCACATGTTATTATGGTTACACGGTTGGGAATGATTGGCAAGTTAACCGTCTAAGGCGTATAAAGAAGTTGCAATTGGAAATTAATTCTGCTTGAATTTTACAAATATACCACATCATATTAGTGATGTTTGCATGTTTAGTTCATATGTTGGGTTGGGTTAGCTTGCGTCTCCCTTCATCGCTGACTACCTCATAGGGAAATGTCATGATGATTATGATGATGCTTGCAATTTCGGTTAAAATGAATAAATAAATGAATAAATAAATAGATTTATACATGTCTCCATGTTTTGCCAACCATTTTGAGACATCATCTGCAGCAGGAGTTCTTAACATTTCCGAGCCTCCGCACCCCTTTGAAGACAGTTGGTTCTTGTCGCACCCCCTATACCAGGGGTGNGTCATTGATTAAATGTTGTGGTGAATGTATTCCAGCTATCCAGATCCAACCCAGCCAGCAGTCACAGCATATCCAGCAGCAGTCTGAAGATGTTCACATTTGCGGGGCGTGCAAGCTGCAGTTCTCGGACATTGATGCGTTTGTGGCCCACAAGCGGTCCTCCTGCCTGGGACATGCCATCAAGACCGATCCTGCAGGGCAGGCAACTAGTCACGTGCCTGCAAACACCCAGGCTATGTCACAGGTGCCCTCTATTCAAATCACGGCTCCGATTCAGACCTCGGCGCCAACCACGGCTACGTACACTTTGGCACCAACTACGGCCACTTACACTTTGGCACCAACCACAGCCACTTACACTTTGGCGCAGGGGCCGCAGGGCACTGGGCAACAGCCCCTGTTTCGGGTCATTCTTGAGGGTGAAGCAACAGAGTCGGGCCAGCAGAGAATCTTGTTGCAGCAAATACAAGACAGTGCCAGCATACTGCGCTCGCGGCTTACGGCTGAAGGGGAAAGTGTGCTCCCGGATGGGTCCTACTCTGCAAATAATCAGCAACGAACTACCGTGAGGGACTTCCAAACATCGGATGAGGAAGATGTTGCCACTCTGCTTGCCAGCCAGCTGGTAACGGTGACTGATGATAAGGATGTGAAGAAAAAGGATTCAGCACAGGAAACAATTCAGCAGATTCCTGTAATTATAGACATATTTTGGGTATGACGTGTCAATAATTCTGTTCCTTTTTTCCAGCAAAATACCCAGGCCCCAGTGGAGCACATAGTAGTAGTGTCGGAGCCCATGTCAGAGGCTGTCGGAGTGGTGTCAGAGGCTGACCTACGTGAATCTGGGCTGACTTACACTTTTCAACAGCAGCCAGAGACACCAGCAAAGTCCCCAGCCAAGCGTCCCATACGAAAGAGTCTCATTTCCAATAAAGAGTCAGAGGCTGTGTCTGTGACTGTCTTGGCGCCTGTGGAGTATGAGCCCCCAGAAAAGGAAAAACCAGCTCGAGGCAAGAAGAAGCATGACTGCACTGTGGAGGGTTGCAACTTCAGTACTCCTTACGCCAAGGACCTGGTGAGGCACATGAGGAAGCACACGGGGGAGAGGCCCTACCCTTGCTCCATGTGCAATCGTCTCTTCTCCCGGGCGGACAAACTCCATACGCACATGAGGATCCACACGGGAATCAAGCCCTATCGATGCGACAAGTGCGAGTATGCTGCAGTGGACAGTGGGAGCCTGAGGAAGCATCTGAGAACCCACACTGATGAGAGGCCCTACAAGTGCCAGATTTGCTCCTACAGTGCCAGAGATTCATCACAACTCACTGTACATCTCAGGACTCATACAGGTGATGGTGATAATCGACTCTAGATTTTGAAGTCATGCTGATACTAACATACCAAGGGACATGTAAGGTTCAGTTGCTTATGGCTTGGCATTGCAATCTTTGGGATGAGTGACTAATAACATTAATATCCATAATAAATGTGACAAGAAGCAAACTTCTCCTCAGAAATGTCATCCAGCAATAAATGCTGTTTTTATTCTTCCTGTGACAGTTGAAAATGCAGAATGATTATTATTTTCCAAACTAAAACTCACAAAAACACACTTAAGAAGCAGAGAGGTGGCCTTGCGTTGCTAATCTTATCATTGAACATGGAAGGAATTATTGAGAACCTTGCAGAATTAAAAGTTTGCTGAAGAAGCACTTAATGGGTCTTGTCTAGCATTATGGTGCCCCAATGGAGAGAGAAAGTTTTACTGTGTACAGAATGTTTCATCCCACAAGTTTCATGACTTATAATGGAGTGTGAGAAAGGAAAGGGTTGGGGGGCCCTGACTGACCTTGGTATGCCACTGCCAATAATTATGAGAAGTTTGGTGCATTGCATGTACTGATTCCTGATATCGGTTTGTACTCTTGTACATGGCAGATGATACTTCAATTACTGTTTTATTTTGTTTGTAGGTGACACCCCATTCAGCTGCCCTATAGCCGATTGCCCTGCCGCATTCAAGACAAGTTCAGATCTCAAGCGACACATGCGAATGCATACGGGTGAGAAGCCCTACGCATGTGACAAATGTGAATACAGGTGTGCCATCAAGTGTGAGTATCAAGTTGTGAAGGTTACAGTGTTCTAAAGCAACCAAAGCTAATGCAACTCTAAAAAATGCAGCCAACCTGAAGGTGCACGTGAAATTGAACCATCTAGAGGGTGCGGTGTACACCTGTGCCCACTGTGACTTCACAGCTAATTCAAAGGTGGCTGTGAAGAAGCATGAAAGGACTCATGCTGGTGAGAGACACCTTTCATAATTATATGTAGGGGCTTGGACATGTTGCAGGAAATAATCTTGGAACAAATAATCTGGATGTCACAGAATTATGAAAATTTTTGCATGCGGGACCATAACACTACAATATTCTTTTTATTACATTCACAGGTCAGCGGAACTTTTCAAAGAAGCGCGACAAGCCTGTCAAGAAGAAGGAGTCATCACCTACCCCCAAACAACAACGCACTAATGTGAGCAAACCAACTGTGGCCACTCCTTCATCAACCGCACCACGCCCTCTGTGCATCAAGGCCCACAAGTGCACCTTCTGTGAAGCTGCCTTTGTGCGTGAGGATTCCTGGAGGAGTCACATGCGCCAGCACCAGCAGAATTCTGCAGCTGCAGCTGGCACTGTCACAACAAGTGCAGAGATGGTGAAGGGGAATCTTGGCGGGCACTACGTAATCGCACTGAATGGGATGGGGCAAAAGGATCGTGGCGACATTCCAATGCAGGTGCAGCTACCGGTGCAATCTGGTGAGGCACCAGTGCTGGTGTACGTGCCAGCTCAAGCGACAGTGCAAGGTGAATCCAGCAACACAGCTGAGATACTAGCATCACTTAACCAGCAACCTCATGTGCAGCCAACGCAGATTGCTGTAGGCCACGGATCGTACATGACTGTCTCAGCTGAGAACCTGGAACAATTAGGTGCCACTGTGCAGTATGTGATTGCCAATCCAGTGGACCTGCAGGGATTAGTGCAGGATGGGAATTTCTCTGCCGGGCAGGTAATGCCCGTTTCAGTTCAATCAGTGGTGCCCATGACGGAGAAACCAGAAGAGAAGAAAGGAAACTGAAGGAATAATTTGAGGTTGTGGCCTTATTAATGGCATTCTGGTCATCATTTTATGTTCCATAATCAGGGCATTAATGTAAGAAATCTGTCATTATCATACTAGGGAAGTAATAGTTCAATCTGCACCCAGAAATGTGGTAAGAAGTGTTTGTAATCTTGCTCTATCATGAACATCATCATTAGTTTTACTCTTGGTTAATCATGGACTGTAGTTGGTGGTAGAAGTGAACAATTTTATTAATTTAGTCATAAACCGTAACCGAGTGATAATTTTTTTACGTTTGACTTTTACTCTTTACAGTCCCATTAGGAATGGGTTAAAGAATATACGAAAGATATTGCAGATCACTAGTTTACAACCTTAAGAAATTTCAGAAGGGATGTCCCTTCAAGCTAGTGATTCACTTGTACATTGTGCAACATTAAGATCATCGATGAAATCTGTCAGTGTTGTTGCTTGAAGCTCAATGAAATTTTGGGAATAAAACCTTCGGGAAAGAAAAGGAGGGCTGATACGGAATAGGGGGAAAGGAAGGCATTTTGGCATTATCAGATGCACTTGGCATGAGGGGCACAATCTGGAATATGCTGGAATCAAGGCCTGTTTACACAAAGCCATTCTTATGCATCTGCCACAGCTATCGATGTATCAGTGTTCATTTTCTTTGCTGATGTTGTGGGACAATGTTGTCACCATCAACAATGTAGAGGAATGCTGATTTATTAATAGCTACTGCAGCTGCATAAGGTCTTGGGTAAACTGGCCTTTAAAATCCTGTGTGAGCAGCATCTGCAGGGGATTCTGTTACTAGGCCAACAGACTGCTAAGTGAATTCCTGGTTACCAAGGGATCATTCTGTACAAGTTGGTCTCTATAGCCTTATTATGGAGATAATGTGCTTCTGGAAGGCAGGGAACTCAAAGGAGCATTGTGCAGGTGTATGAAATGACCTTATCAAGCAATATCATATAATAGGGAGTTACTTTCCGCCCACCCTGTAGTGTGCAAGAGCTAAGAGAGCTCCATGACTAGAAAGGAGGTTGGGATAGGTGCGGGATAAGTTGGTAAGGCCCAGGCGTGTTTTTTCTTCTTTTTTACGGGTGGCAAGAGATAGATTGAACATCTTCACTGAATATCGCCACTTGTTTGTCTATGTGGTGAGGTACCCCCGCGAGCATAAAGATGGAGACGGCAGGCCCTCTTTTGACCTTTCTTTATCCGACTCAAATTAATGAACTCTTTTGGGACCGAGTTAGCTGCATCAGGCGTGTGTTCGTGTATTTATGACAGTATATTTGCTACCGTAATAGCTGCAATTGGCAGAGCAGCCTGCCGAAGGTGAGGGCCTGCCGTCTCTATCTTTATGCTCGCGGGTGTACTTTAAGCCAATTCTGTTGTGGATACTCAATGTGGCACTCACAGGATATACAAGGGCTAGTCGAAACAAATTGATACTGTTTTTTTATATGATGATGAGAATTAGTTCACCACTTGTGGTGAGTGGCATCGTGTAAAGCAGTGGTTCCCAAAGTTATTTTTCTCGAGGCACCCCTACACACACCGAAAATAATTGACATTGGCAGAGTGGAGGCAAATATGAACCTAGGTTCATATTTGCCTCCACTCCATTGTCACTGTCGCCTGGGATAGAATATTCGAACAGGAATTGTTGTTCAAATACTCCAAGACATGCTTTACACAATGACACTCAGCACAAGCCATGAACTGATTCTCATTATCATATAAAAAATCAGTCGCAATTTGTATTGATTAACCCTTGTGTGAAAGTTTCCATTACACTATTTGGCCCAAAATAAATTACGGTACATAAAATTATCTGACAACCATCTGCTGAATTTTCTCAGGAAGCCATTGGTCTAGAAGTGTAATATGACCTAACACTAATCCACTGTGGTGTAATGTCCCTAAGTTATATTATAGGTTATGGATTAAGGTGCTTTTCACCTGCATTACTGTTAGTTTACAACTTGGATCTGGATACAACATTTTGGTCGAGATGAATACCAATAGAATCACCAAGAAATTTATCATGTCACATTAGAATTTTATTAAATTTCATAGTTTCATTTTACTTCATAATGCACGATATAATATTTTTTGTTGACCAGTTGCTTACTGAGGAATGCAAGCTTGCACAAACACTTGGGTAGACAGTCGTGAAATGACTGAATCAAGAATGTGTGCAGGGAACAGGATGTGAAACTCGGATCTCTTACTTGCCTAGTGAAGGGCTTGACCTCTTCCCACACATTTCTTGCAACATTTTTTGACCAAGGCCCTCTTCAGGAGCGGCCAAAGATCCTGTGGCCTAATTATATTCCACTTGTAATACTCATGTGCAAATGGTCAATCACCAGCAAAAGTCTAATAAAGATAAGAATTTTACAACTTTTTTACTGGGAAAGGACAGCTTACTTATGGTATAAGTGGCCAATAAAATTTTTGCTGTAGTAGGTGGGCCATGGTCTCAAAAATGTTTGAGAAGCACTGCTCTATGATACTGTGTGTACCCTCCTACTAAATAAATTGGGACATTTCACCATGTTTCCCAAACACTTCTTACCACTTAATTACTAGTTTTAATAAATCAAGGTGAAGGAAAGTTTTCTCCCCCCCACATTTGGTACAAGATCTTCCGTGACTGAAATATCTCATTCCATTGTATATTTTTTATGAGCTGTGTACTTTTTGTATTGTGTCGACTTCCATTTATAAACTTTTGACTAATAAAAACAGTGTAGCAGACACTAACCGCTGCGTATTGATTTCTGGCAAAGGGTCACCTCAAATGGAGAGTAAGTGTCTCGCAGGTGGCAGCGACTGTGACACTGATTACTTAATAGCAATGGAAGGAAGGGACAGAATTGGGATCCCCAAAATAAGTTATCGGCAAGAGATATTACAAAGGACTCCCCCAAGACCAAGGGGTTCTGTTACTTTTAATCTAGTTATCCCAGGGCATTAAGTGTTACTCCCCGAGCCAAGCGACCAATTTGATTTTGTGCCCTCCCCTGAATTTTCCGGTCTGAAACGGAACGTTCTTTTCCAACCGTGAGAGAGGAAAAACTAAACAACCTGACAGTAATATTGGACTATGTGCAGGGAAGCAGCACTCCATGTATTTTTGGGGGATCCCCTTAATCTCCAGAGGGTCCAATTCTCCTGCTGCTGTACAAGTGAGCGATGCCTCTGGGATGCAGTTTTCATGAGCATGGCCATCCCTCCCATACAATTTATCCAGCAGATGGGAACAACCAAAATAATTAAAGTTTAAAAAACCAGTGTCTAGGTGCTGCTTTGTCTCTCCTTGTTGTTTTCTGTCCGAATGATTTTAATCTTGTTATTCAGTTACAGTGTTGTACACAAATTATTGCAAATTCTGAGCAAATGGTGATTAATAATGTTGGAATTGTTTCTTGAGTTGAACTGTGGACCGGTTTGGTCAAAACATTTTCAAAAAATACATAATTATAATTTGACATCATTATTTTTCAAAGCGTTAATTATTCTGCGCACAGAACGCCGCAGTTTGCCTGGTGAATAATCACGATACCACACCGGCATAATATATTATGCATTGTTTCATTGTTCCTATAATAGTGAAACGTGAATACACAATAAGCAACGAGCCGATGATTGCATACAATACAGGAACATGGAATAGCTATTGAATGCGGTCTGGTCACAACATACAGCACTTTAATCATATTAATTATTAATGCTGATTGCAGTTGTAGATCAGGAAGACTGAAATGGAGGTGAATATTTTTCAGCTCTAATCGCGTTTAAAAAAATTACATTGCATTGGCAAAAAATAATCGGATCTACACGTTATGGGCTCTATCTCCCCCCAAAAAAGTCCCTTATTCTCCAGCCCATAAAAGCACCGTCCAGCCAGCAGTTATGCTAAGTGGACACTCTCTCCGGGAGCTAGAAAAAGGTGAAATGTCCTCAGAGAGTTCCTCGAAAGGTAGTCCCAAGAGGAGTGAGTCCACCATTAATAAAAATGGCTTCCTGGCCCTCTCTTGGATGGATCTCATCAGGAAAAGAAGAAAAGGGAGAGGGGGGGGCGATGATAATGTCCGTGTCCAGCCAGCTAGGAGAAGAGGTCCAGAGGCATCGGTATGGCGAAAAATGAGACGGGAGAAAGAGTGGGAAAGGGTCTTATCGGACGTTATGGCCATTTCCCTGCCGGTCGAGGCCCACCAGCCGAGGCCTCTAAAAGGTTCCCCAGAGATGGTCCATCCGATGATTCCGAAGGTGATAACCCAACTGGGAGCAGCTTCTTCTTCCTCTCTTTTTCTTTAAAGAGTCCGAGCGGAGGGAGCCCTTAGCTGATTGAAATTGGGAGCTGACGCGCGACCGGACCACCACGATGCTGTCCAAAGAGGGAGTGACCACTCTTCCAGGTCAGATTTACTGGACTATCAAGATGGGAACCACCAGGTCCATTGAAAAAAATTTAGCTTCAAATTGATAACCTTGTTGCATCGGGGACAAAAAAAAAAAGGTCATTTGACGAGAGTGCGGCCTACTCCCGCGGCTGTTAAATAAACACCGCTCCAGCCACACTCACCTATTCATGAAACACAAATGTCATTCGTGTGGAATGAACCTAATTGGAAGCACACATTTCGACAGCAAACCGTTCACCTGTCCAAATCAGCTTATAATAATTTATTATTCATTGCGGCCTGGTTGGGGGAGGGGATGGGGGGAGGGTGCTGGGATTTTAATTTGAAGCGTTTGCAGGCCGATTTGCACAAGCACTCCAAAAGCGTGTTGTGTGACATGTAGCAATTTTCGGGCACATTTTTAGGACCGACAGCGAGGACAGGGGGTTGGCATATATGGAAGGTATTATACCGATGTGTGTGGAGCTGAAATTTTTTTTCGTATAAATTGAATTCAGACCTTTTCATGGGATAAGGGCATCTCCTGCTGGATACTGCCCGGATATAGGTGTAAGGTAGTTCGATGCAGTTTAATCCAGGTCTGCGTTGGCGGAACGACTTGAAAGAATGCTCAAGGAGAAAAGCATCCTGGGAGAAGAAGAAAGAAAGAAAAGGGTGGGGTGGGTGGAACTGCGAGGCACATCAATGCCCGGATGCAGTGACCCATGAGATGGGCTTCATCAGCTCCTTGGCCATTGCATTCCAACCCAAGGAAGAGTCGGGGAAAAGAAAAAAAAAATAGAGACTCTTTTTTTCCCCACCCAAAAGCCAAACGAAAGCAATACTTTTTTCGTCCCCTTTTTTATCGCGCTTGTCAGATAAAAAGACGCGCAGAAACAGGTAGTTTCTCAATCTCACACTTTCAATCTATTTGTGTGAATCCAATCGCTTTCATATCAATTTGAAATGGATTCAATGCGAGGACTCTTCTGGATACCTTTTTTTCGTAAATGGAATTTGATACAGGACTGTGATGGGATCCAACCGAAGAACACCTGCGGCATCCCATCTCTCCATATTTAAAACCGTGTGGTACGACGGTTAGCACTGAGGCAGTGAGGGAGCCAAAATGGCGTTAACGAGTGGTCCGACAATTATATGTAGGATTTACGACCTCATCCCGGCCCAGCATTTGGACAGCAGATGAAAATAAACATCCCGACCGCCGACTCATCACGTTCACATCTCCTGGCCATATATAGTTGCAGGGCTCCCTTATTCTCTCTCATATACAGCAGGCCCCCCGTGGACGTCACACAAATCTCCTTAATTGCATCAAGACAAGCATGTTCATCCTAGCCCCCATAGCAACATCCTCCTCTACTATATTGTCCACACTCCAGCTCGTATATTTCAGAATATGGCCCAAATTTTGTTTCCAAATTTTTGTCCAATTTTTTAATAAGCACACAAGGAACAGGCTGACTTGCACTGCCACCTACAGCGATATTACTCAACTTGATGCTTCATGGCATGACTGCTCGATAAGGAGGAGTCACATGCATGGGGCTGAGAATTTTATCGTGAGAGAAGGCGATATATAATGTACCTTAACACTAGAGGTAAGTGCACGTTACAATCTGAGGATGTGCGTATTGACAGCACTTTGGCGCCAAACGACGTCGAATTATTACGGCGGAATTGGTATTCACGGGGCCCACGCACATCTTGAGAGCGATCGCACTGTATGCAGCAATTAGTGAAGCAAGAAAGCCTCGTTGTCAAATCCCGGTGGGCCAATGAAAAGAGCTCCAGAGTTAATGACCCACAATGCCCATCAAGGCGCCCTCCACGTCAAATTGCACCGGGCCACGTTTAGCTTCACGTGGGTAACAATGGATTAAGCATTGTAGCCCAAACGCTGCCCAAATACGCCTCCAAACACAGATCCGGAACAATACTTGACTAGGGATTAAAAGTGCAATGGAACCTGATCTCCAATAACAATATAATATTTATTATAATATTATTATAATAATGGAGCAAAGCTGTGAAGCCTATATCTATGGGAGAAAAATTGCTTGATATAAGCTCAATTTTTTTTGCTAAGACTGCGTTTGCGATGGGGAGGGCTGCGGATGTGGGAAAATAATGGACTGTGGGACATTTTGGGCATTTGCCTGGGAACTAACCAAGAAAGATAAATCTAACCACAGAACCAGGGTATTCGACTAGAGAATTGAATCCGGAGACTCCCTGAAGGAAGCCCGGAAGAAAGGAAGCTCACTCTATATACGCTCGAATCCCTCTTGCATATAGGCCTGCAGTATATTTAGCAGGAAAATAATCTATCGAGTCTTCAAACAAGTTTTTCAAAGCATCATGCGTTATTACGACAAATTTTTCGTGACTGTTGCCAAATTGTATAAGCCCACATTTTTGCCACTTTGATGTCAACAAACTAGCTCCTGTTTCATATTAACGCAGGTCCGGTGTCAGCACGCACAATAACAAATCAATATCAGCTCTCATACTTTACACGCACTTGTGCATAAAGTGCGTACTTGTAGTGTCAGCCATCGATAATAATGTTGCCATCATTTTGCAACAAATTTCAAGTGGCTGGCGGAACACGAACCGTCGGAAAACTTGTCCCCCTCCGTTTTGAATATTTGACACCACGTCAAAAGAGTGGGGCTCAGATGTTCATAATCAATAAGCCAGTGTGATGGAAGTGATGAACACTTTCCCGTCGCGTTTGATGGACGTTAAATATTCACACAGCGCTCTCCAGCCGAGTCAAGTGGCTAGCCGGACACGTGTTCGCACTTTGCCCATTTTCGGACCACCTCCTGGGCGCCCCCCTAGGGCGGGGTCAGAGGGCAACAAAAGGAGTGGAAAGCCTTCCCAATCATAATCAGGAAGCCTCCGGAGCCGATCGGACATTTACTTACTTCTCCACCGCCGCTGCAAGCAAATTGAGCTGAGCGCCAAGGTAAACAGTTGTTTATTGCCCCCCACCCCCTGCCCCTACCTTCCCATCCCCCAGCACTGGCCCAACTCAAACAAATCCAGGCCGACTCCAGCCTTTCGTTTACTCGGAAGCAGCTTTACCCCTGCCGTGCAAGCAACCCACCACACACGAGAGCCACTTGGGTTTCATACCAGCTCAGGATAGAGAGTTGGAGGGAAGAAAAAAAGTAAGCAGGAAAATTGGACATCCCTGTGGTGAGGGGGCAGGGAGGGAGAGGTCAGCAAGCTTCCAATTCCTCCCCCCTCCCTCCCCCTACTCTTGGCCTGGACGTTTGATTTCCTGCCTGCATGGCTTCCGTTCGGGAAGGATGGAAAGGCCTCAAGAAGAGGACCAGGAGACCTTTCATTTCTGGTCGGGATCGACAAGAGTGTCCCTCTTGATGAAATTACGCCGCATTCTCAATTTCCTGCCCGAATCGTTCTCTCGGCCAAAAGAGGGTGGGCTGGATGGGTGGCCAGAGTTTGGGAGGAGGGGGGGATCAAACCAGTTTCGCCGAATAGAGTTGAGTCGAATTGGTGGTTTTAAGGGTTCCATACATTTCTGTATACATGCTACCTCAGTAAAACAAGTCCGCCCTGATTGCGCTTGATATTTGATTTGTCAAGTGTTAATAACAAACGAAACCTGGTAGAACATGAGTGTACCAAAACTGATAACAAACGATTAAACAAAAAAATATGATTTGCCACAATTTCTTCAGCTGTGCGTAAAAAGGGTTTATCACTCCAGCTTCATCCGAGTTATACCCTGTCCGAAACTTGACATTAACTGCAATTATCTGACGAATGGCATTTCGGCGAAACTGCCATGGACTGGGGTAGTGAGGAGTGGGCAGTGAGGAGGTTGACCCTCCCCACTCCACTTTTCCAGCCTTCAATTTCTTCCTCTGCCCACTCCCTCCAAGCCCCAGCCTCCACCAGCAGCCGACTCTATCTCATCTCCTGGAGACAAGTGTTGGGGATCAAGGAGACTGCCAACTCCAATTGGACACAGAAAAAGGTAAAGGAAAGTGTTGCTTCTCCAGAGAAACAATAACATCCCAGTAATATTTCCCTTGGGGAAAAGGAGCAAACTTCAATCAGCCAGCCAGCAGTAGAAGCCTAAGGAAGAAAATAAAGCAACATTTGAAACCTGCTTGAAAAAAACTGGTGCTTTCAATGCTCCAAAAAGGACTTCCTCCTTTTTTTATATGGGAAGCTGGTCAAGAGGGATGCAAAACTTTTCTGTTATTGCTTCCCCCATTCACCCCAGAACACTACTACAACTTGCATTTATATGTAAGGCGCTTCTGTTGGACCAGCAGGCTGACCTTCCTGGAGAAAAAAATGGAAAAGAAGGCTACCAATCAAGAAGGCTTGGCAGACAGCAATAGCATCTGAGAAGGAAAAATGCTCTCCTTTAGAAAATCCGAAGGGAGGGGAACCATCCGTTCTCATCTGAGCAGCTCCACAGTCATTTCTCATGTACATTCCTCCGCCTTTCAACGCTCCTTTTTGGCCAGCTAGCTTCTTTCCTTCAGAACCAAAAAATCTTCCTGCACAGACTGTTTTCTTCTCTCTCTTCCATAAAAAAATATATATACTGTATGTAGCATGGCCGGAAAATTAATGACAAAGTAGTGCTGACTGGTTCCTTTTTCTAATGATCTGTAGGGGAACCTGTCAAACTATTGATCATTGGAATTTATCCGCATAAGGGATTAGAGAAGGAAGGGTCCATCCCTCATCTGTCCATGTTGAGGAATGTGCTTCCGCCACCATCCGATCTAATGATTCCTCCGAGTGTCAAACCAAAAATTGATGAGCTTCGGGACTTCCATCCCCTCCAACTGCCCCAAAAAAGAGCCACCCTTTTCAGCAGACGAAGAAAAGTGACGGATATAGGAATCCAGTGAATCAGCAGAGACTGATCAAAGGGCCCCTACCACCCTAACTATATGTTCTGAATTGAGGATATAGGGAGGGCACAAAAATGGACACCACGTAGGTGAAATAATGTAAAGTGTATGAACTCGAGGGATGCAACACTGTAGCCGTTGCATGTAAACAACGTAAATATAACATTCAGCCCTAAGGACATCCTGTTTATTATTCAGTATAGTCAGGAAGTTTCTAGCTAATATCTTAATTATTAGGTCGTATAATTGTCTCTTAAGTGGGCTGTATATTGCAACAGCTTAATATTAAAAGGTACTTGAATGAGAAAATTGCGATGTGTCCCGCCAATTAAACTCAACCTGTTGTGATCGCAAGTTCGGCCATGTTGAAAGCAGGCTATCTCATGGGTTGCATGGAGCTAGGATCACCATGGCGTTATGTGGAGCATGGCTGGTGGCCTGAAGAGAAGGAGAGCCATGTTTGGGTCGGATTTAGCGCAAATGGGCAGCGAGTGGTAATTGGTGCTCTGGCTGGCGAGAGGAATGATGCGATCAAGGCAAGCCGAGTCCGCCATGTTTCTTCATTCGCCGGTTACGTCTCTCCTTGCAAGACTCAACTTGTCCGCTGGCGCCGCTCCTGTTTACCTCTTCGGAAATGTGACAGCTGATTCTCATTGGAAGCTTTAGGCTGCAGGGGCCTGGGGGCTTTTGATGCCATTTCCGCCGGCTCCATGTTGGTCTGCGGCTCTGGAAGCCTATCACGAATCAATGCTTGCCCTGAGCCCCTCACTTTGCCCTTCTCCCCAGGGAGGATTTCGCCAAATGGCGCTATGAAAGATACAGCCAAGTGCCCGGGATTAACCAGGCATCGTCCGGATTTGCTACAGACAAAATCATCTAAGCTGATGTCCTATCCGGGGGCTTGGATTTGCTCACATTGCTCCTGCACCAAGTGTACGTCAACGTGCGTCATCCGTAACGCATGACGCAGGTTGACGTGCCGAAAATTTTTATCAACTTCCTAATGTAGTGTGTAGAGTTAGTTTAGACATGGGATGGATGAGAGGGGTGGCTTTGAAGCCTGTGTGGAATATCTGCGGCAGAAAATGGCCAGCATGAGCCGGCTTCTTGAGGTCCGACTTTGACATTCTTGGGGCGCTCAATTTGTCATGGCGGAATGGACAAGTGGGCGGGATGAGCTTGACCAGAGGCAGAGGCCAATGAAGTCCCAGAAGCCACGCCCGAGAGAGAGAGAGGAGGGTGGTGGTGGTTTTGAAGGGAGAGAGTGGGGGGGCTCAGCATGCTAATGCCCACGTTTCTAACATTCAGGCTAATTCTAAACCTCCCAAACTCTACTTTTCCAGCATGCCATTAGACTTGCAAGTGGGATTTGCTCTATGGCAAAGGGAAGCAGCAAGCTTCTATTCTAGGTGGGAGATGGGAGGGGTGGTGGCCAGAGAAAAGAGCCAGAGAGGTGCTGCTGGACATTGTCCAATCAATATGGCTTTTTTTTGGAAAGTCCTAATGCATTGCAGGTAAAGCTAGAATAAAATTGATATTCTCGACCATATTTTGCAACATGACTTTCTGTCCCCTCTTGGCTGGCCAGTTCCCCCTCCGGCTGGACAAAGCAGCCAATTATCCAATGACCTCTTGCAGTTTCATTGAAATGCTGACCTCGCACTGGACAGCACAATGGCAGCAACGGAGCGTACACTCGCTTGTGGAATTTGGTCCCAGCCATGGTGGAAGGGGGAGGGAGGAGGGGGGGGGGTTCAAGGGGGGAGACTCCCTCCCACCTTTTACCCCCACCCCCCACCCTAACATGGTCCAAATCCACTAGTTAGGAAAAGTAAACACAGTCTCCATGATAAATACGTGTTGCTAACGCAAATAACGCCAGCTGGACAAAAGGCGTCAAAGTTGCGCAAAAGTCAGTGCACGGTTGCGGAATTAGCGCCGCAATTGCAGCCCAAATTACTTTTAACCTCGTTCCTATAGGCTGGCCACAAACAAGTGTAGCCTCGTTATTAGCATCTTCCTGGCTTGATGATGGGTGGGTGGGTACATAACCACTCGATCAGATTCTCCCTAGGCCCTTTTCAGTAGCAAAAGATGATTGATCACATCCGTATCTCCTGAGGATTCTCTTCTCCCCTAGACTCGTAAACAGCATTTGTCCAGCATCAGGAAGTGGTGTGGGGAAAAAGGAAAAGAAAAAGGGAATCGATCGAGTGGACAGTGGTCATCGCCGCTTCAGGGTAATGAGATTTTCTGATCGGCTAGAACTCCCCCTACTCCTCTTGGGACATGCTGGGTTCCGATTGGAGCCATACAAAGGTCACCGCGTTTGATGACCTCGGAGGACCAAGGTGCAGGAGCAAGGGATTGGGAATCAATCACTCAATCGCTTCGGGGACGTGACAACCCTTTTTGCCGTTGGGGAGGCGAGGCCTAATCTGCAATGGATATGTTATGCTGCCCTCTGCTGGAAGATCCAATATTTGCCCTTCCCCCGGTGGCGGTCGCACTTGATTCCCTGGACCAACATTTGTGACCCTCTTCTTCACTTCCACTTCCCACAATTCGATTGCCACAAGGGCACAGTGTAAATGTAGCAAAAAAAACGGGTTACATATACTGTACACTGTGTACATTTTATGGAAGCAGGTGTATGTCCATCAGAACTGCTAATATTAATTTCAAGCGTGCAGAAAATATTAGTTCTCTAAGAAACATAAATTTTTGCCACATTCTTATTGTGGCAATGTCTATATAGAAGACATTGCCAGCAATACTTTGCTTAAAAGTTGAGCCCGTATCTTTGAAACGATCGAGTCATTCAACCTGCTTCCCGGCCGGAAAAATACTGTTGCAATTCACCGTATTTTTACTATTCCTTTGCCAAGAAAAGATAATGGAAGAAAGCCTTTGCACACAAAAAAACGTGGGGGGGGGGGGGTTCCATTCCATTATCTCTCTCGACACATAACTTCCTTTTCTTTACATCATAGATTGGAAATCAGGCGCCGGTTCAAAAAATATCGACGTCGGAACTTTTGCCGATTCCTTCAGAAAATGGTGTCATGAATATGTTCTCTGTTAGACCTTCCTCCTGAGAGAAGGTTTGGTATAGAGTGGGAGGGAAGAAGAAGAAGAAGGGGGAAAAAAAAAGAATCCCGACACTAAATTCCCTCCATTCCTTTACGAATTTGACAGAGGCAATTCAAATGCATCAGGCGTAGACTTTTAAATTTCGTCCCTTCGATTCTTTGGCAATAGTTTATTGCCCGACTCGACGGCAGCGGCTACAAGGGAGAAGGAGACATGGATCAAGTCTAATGCCACTTCCGCCCGTCAAATGGCCAAAATTAATTTCGAACCAACTATTCTCTCTTTATGGAAGGCTTCGTCACTACCGACGTGCCACCCCCATCCTCCCACCCCTTTCTTGTAAATCGAATTTCATATTGGGCGGGAGAGTGGGAGTAAGGGGAGAAAAAGGGGGGGGGGGAAGAGGGAGAGAGAGAGAGAAAAAAAAAAGTTAGCGCCGTTTATTTCCTGGAGGATTTCCAGGGGCGGGGTTTGGATGGAAACATTCTGTTGGGAGTTGGGCTGGCGCAGCACAGAAGCAGAAGAAGGCCTGCACTCCGGGATAGGAAATGTCAAGGAAGAAAGAGCGCCCGGAATATCAAGAGTCTCCATAAAAATAAATCTGAGGATCCGGGCAGCCCTCCCACTTTCCACCAAAATCTTTGACGCTTTTCTCCACTTTCTTGCTGCCTCGCACCTTCTCCATCCCCCACTCTACCCCCTCGGCTTCTCTCCCCATCACCTTATTCCCCCAGCGATGTATACTCCCAACCTGGATTTCATTTGGGAGGTGGGGTTCAGATCAGGACCTCTCCTGACACATTTTGGAATTTAGTGTCCAGAGGTCAAATTCGCAGGTACAATGATCTGAGACTGAGACTGTTTTCATTTCCTATAACTCAAATTAATTTTTCATTTCATATTTTCATTTAATATTAATATTTATTTTAGATAGCCATATATGTAGCCAGTTTTATATAGCTGACTGTTTGGTGCGGAGTGGACAGTGTCCCCCAGTTGTCGGAGGTAATATTGAAGGGTGACTTCCCCTTGTCCAATCTCGCTTGGGCATCCCCTTGAGCCTGCGCTCCAGAACAAATATTTCCCGGTTATGAGAATGGTGGACAAGCAGTTATAGAATTTCGGCGGTTGACCAATAGCAAGTGGGCTGAACGAATGACATTGCGACTGTCACACACAAATAATAATTGATTTTTTTTTGAAAATTATCACACGAAGTTCTACCTATCCCAGACGCGCGTTAGGGACGAATTTGGCTCCAGCATCACACACATCTTGCAGGTGCTGCCCTCCTGCAAACTTCCTCCACAGTCTCATCCCCCATTAAGTCTCCTGCCGCTGCACTAGTGTCCACAATGCAATTGGACTGAGTGTCCAAAATCTTACATATGCATCGTGACGCTTATGGACTATTGTATAGCCAACAATAAAAGCCGCGCTTGAACCACCTCCATTTGAAAATCAGATCCAGGCTCGTGGTCTTTGATGACAATGTTCCCGAGCGTGAAAGAACCGTGGGGAAAGCAAAAGTGTCGTAGAAAATCTAATGAAAATGGATGCTGCTGGTTCCTCCGATGAAATTGGGATTGCGGTCGGTCCCTCACCATTCGATATGTTAAAAACCGAACCTCAGAAGCATAAAAGCATATAAAAAAAAGAAATGGGGGAACATGCCACAAGATTAATGGAGGATGATACACTCCTGCTGGGCACTAAAATTAGGGGACAAATGCCCATTAACCTAATGATAACCTTCGGTATAATCATGGGGTGAGGCAGCCACTTCTCTTTATGAGGACGCCGTATGTAGACTATAGGTACCGGGGTATGGTGTGGGGGGACAAAAAAAGAGAGAGGGTCCTCGAGTGGAAGAGGGTCCTCATGGTGCGCTTTGGAGATGACAGCCGGCGATAGTGACCCGTGCAAAATTACATGAAATATTCATAAGAGGCTGCTTGTCGGAGAGCAGTCAGCCATTGGACTGCCGAGGTTTATGAAGCTATTGAGAGTGCTAGACAAGTGACAGGGTTTTGCATGTGGGAGGTCGATGGTGGGGGAGCTTCGAGAGGAGGGGGAGGTTTTCGGGTTTAATCACCTAGCGTGGCGATGAAAGCGCGGGCCTTGTCGCCTGTTTTGGTCCCCAAATGGTCCAGGGGAGGGAACTGGGGGATGGTGGGGACCAACCAAGGGAGGATGCGCTCATATACCTCGTTTTCTTATCGCACTTTTTGGGGAGACGGAATTAACATACTTGCGGGGCACTCGAGTAGAGGGTCACGCGTCACTTTGGGGCGTTTGTTGCGGGGTTTTAGGTTGGGTAGGCTGCGGTTTTAATAGGGAGAAGCCTGGGAGCTTACAAGGGTCCATTAATAAAGTGAAAGTTACATTTTTAGAGAAAATTCAGAGTTTAAACAATCAAGGGTAGGAAAAAGGTGTGCGTTTTTTGTTATTTGTGGAAAAATTTATTATAAGCTATTGGTAGGGCTGATTTTGCTGTATTATTATATTATAAGGAATGTGTAGGTTTTAGGGCGTGTGGCACATCTGAAAACAGTGGTGGCCAATATATGGCATCCCAAAATTCCAGACCATCAATAGGGGTTGTGCAGACTTCTGGGTGGCATTTTCCTATTTTTATGGCGGGGAAAGCTGCTTATTTAGTTTTGTCTGCGCCCATTGCCAACCTGCCTCCCTTTTGTCCTTCCGCATATATAGTCTTTTCTGCTTTGTGGAAGTGCCTCCCAAAAATAAACCGCCAACTGACAAGTGGTGGGTGTCATTTAAAAAGGCGCCTTAACGCCACACATTTCTAACTTTTCTTTTGTACTTTGTACCGACCCGTTGGAGCAGAGAGATATAATCCTGTCCCCCCTCTTCTTCTTCTCCCTTCCTGTACCCCTACAAAATGACTAACTCCTACGAGGACACTGCTGGCCACAAGAACGAGTCCGACAAACCGCGACACTCTTTTTAACGCGCCTCATATTTCGCCTGAGCTCTTACTCCGCGAATTTTTGCGGTGCTTCCAGACAAATTCCGGCCATCCGCAAGCATAGCTGTTTGGGATAATTGGCGTACTTGTCCGGAAGAATAATCTTTTCACCCCCTCCAGTTTCCCATCCTGAGAATGAGGAATTGTGCCCCCAAGGGGATTTTCATTGGTGCCAAGGCGACATTCCTTGGCACTTGCTGATTATTGCCGGGGGGAAAAGCAGAATTAAAATCGTGGTCGACGGGACAGTATTAAAAAAAGAATCCGAAACGAAAGCAAAAATAATGATTCCGACACGGGCACTTTACTGGGTCGTATGCATTTTCTTCACAGTCAAATAACCCATCCCGGACCATTGAGCCTGGGAAAGGCAGCAGACGGACAGCAGATATGCCTTTGCGGGTACTATTTCAGGATGGATCCAGAGGCAACACCCAGGTGGGCCTGATTGGCTGCTGTTGAGGGATTCACAGCATTCTTGTTCCAGCCAGAGACCCAACAACAGCTGAACCTTCGTTTGGTCCAATTAAGAAAACCTGACAGGCACGCAGAATCCAGAAAAGAATCCATGCCTACAAATTGTGCACGGAAAGGTTTACGTACCGGTAACAAATGGTTGATAAGATAGTGCTGAGCGTATCCGGGAGGTTTATTTACGAGGAAAGGCGAAGCCAATTTTTGAGATGTGACTATGATGTCAGATGATGAGCAACAGCAATATCTCGCTAATATATAACGCGCTGATTGACAGTATTGCAGAATTATTTTACGGACAATTCCGGTTAAATTCTAAGTGCGGTGTACTAATCAGCACCAGTAAATTCTATGGCCAGATCAATTTGAACCAGAATAGTCCTTTCAGTGCATTCAGAACTGCTTTGATTCACTGATCATTCAATTGCAACGTGCTTATTATGCCAGAAAATCGACGTAATTGTAAAGCCCACAGTTAGATATTGGACATATCGGCATAGTGGCCGTTGCAATCGAAAAAATCGTCAGTGTGACACATCCCCGACTGAATACCGCACATTTTGGTTTCGCACCCTTTCAGCCTTTTAGCATCAAAAAAATTTCTAGATTTCCCCACGGCCCTCAGGCTTCCAAATTACCCAGCCTCGCCTTCCCTCCCCAGAATGCTGTCAGGAAACGTACAAAATGCCTGACACCCGTCCTTCCGCTTCCAATTCCGTTTAAGTCGCAAGTAAACGCTTGTTTCACTCTTGTCTAGTCCGCCTAATATTAGTCCCTCACTCTGCCAAAATACCTGAGAGCGGCTTCTTGGTGGACCACCAAGCACGGCATCTCTTTTCGGCGGCCACGCCCAATATCTCGCGGCAGAAAAGTGTGTGCCGCCAGGTCCCCCCACCAGAGAAAGCCTCTTAATTGACTCCTGAAACAGTGAGTCTCCTTGTTCTCATGCCCATCACAAACCTACTTGCGAACTACTGGACACATTTTTGTGGTCCATCCTGCCACGCGCATTAAACCGCTTGTTTCAATAAACTAGCAAGTTTTATTTTTAAGCCTACAAAATTAGGACTTACAAACGCAAATATTCTGAGCTATTGGACTATTGACTTTGGCAGGTGGCAACTCTTGTGTATCTTATTTCATTTGACACGGGTTTGTGTTTTATGGCCCCAGGAGCAGATGAGAATCCAGGAAGTGCCATCACCAAGATTCCCCAAAAGAAGAATACACTTCTAGAAGAAGAAGAAAAAAAAAGTTCTTTCCGAGTTCCTGCATCGGCACGAGACCGTCCTTCCATCTCTGTCAACTGCATCTGGGATCCTCGGTGGGCCAAAGTTAAAGAGAGCGGAGGAAACCTCTTGAAAAAAAAAGTGCAGTTTTTGTTCTGGGCAGAGATGGCTCCATGTAGGAAAAAGCAACCTATAGAAAGCCATTACCTGGATCCGCAGGTGTGCTGGCACAATAGCGTGTCGAAAACATTGCTGAAATAGCGAGACCGTCGTGATTTACACGCCCTCATTTTATTCCCCGCCTTTTGCCAGCTTTGGGAGGCAAAAGTCGGTCTTCTCTTCTTGAATTAGCCCTGCCTGCCAACCCGACCCTGTCTTTCACACTCCCGGAATGCTTCCGACGGGGGAAAAATATGGGACACAAAGAGGGGAAAGAATCCGGGGTTTTACTAAGGAGGAGATGAATTCAAGCACCTGCTGGCTCCTATCATTCCCCAAAAAATACAGAGTGAAAAAAAACTCAAAAACTAACCGAACAAGCCCGAAAGAAGCTACGACCTTGAGTGTACAAAATGTGAGTCACCATAAGTTACGCCCAGCATGCCATTTTGATTACGAGGCAATTCCAAGCTGGCAATAAATCTATGCTGAAATTTTTATTTACGTTAACACAAGCAGTAAACTCATCCATTAAGTAGTAAGTTTCTAAATGCACATTTTCCTTCACCCCAAGCCCCGTGCTTTTGCTAATGCGATTTTGTAACATGCTGGGTGGTGTGAATATAAAGCATGAAGCCATCTCCTGCCTGGGAATAATGGCGTTGTGAATGCGAAAACAAATTCCTCTCCACCTGAGGCCTGTTTACGGCTCGTTACTAGAAGAATGAGCGTACAAAACAACACTCATAAACCTTTTTGGAGCAGCTCCCCGCCGCCGGTCTCAAACTCCCTCGAACCCATTGTAAACCAATAGCACAAGAATAATTCCTCCAGAAAACATTCTCCGGGATGCCCTTAAAAACAGGCAATGGGCCCTTCCACATCGGTTAACAGCAACAGTTCGCGTCTAATCCTGGACGGGAATGCTCCTTCACCTGCCTCCCATCCTAATTACTTCCTCCTCCGATATATAGTTTCAAGAGTTGCTTAGCCCCATGTCCACCTAACAGACAACCAAACAAGGGATTCTTTTTTACCCACTTTTTTGGCAGCCATATTATACGGTCAGTGACAATTCTTCAGTACAATGCCTGAAGGTGCTAATCAGTCTTATTTCTCTAAGCCGACACGCAACAAAGTGTGAAATCGGATCGTCGCTATCGGCAACAAAGGGACTGAGTGGAAGGGTCCCCTCAGCCTTTTCCAGCAGCATCCCCTCTCCTCTATTCCAGTAGCTAGGGAGCATTTTGCTTCCAATCCCTCTGATCCTCCCTAGCCCTGCATACAATTACATGACTAAATGAAACGGCCGGACCATTAAGCATGATTTCATGCCCGTATTAATACAGCGGTAATAAGCGCCGGAAGATTATGTCTCCTCCAGCCATTTCCATAAACTGAAAGCTTGCCGGGGACATGCAAATGCTGGGATGGCATCCCCGGGAAATTACAGGAATAAAGGCAACGGGGAGCTCTGCTACATAAATCCGATGATTAAGCTCCACGTACTTAACTAACAAAGTAAATCATTTTGGATTTCAGCTCAGCCTCTTTTGCTTCCTGAGATGCTCGAATGCCTCGGATATAATGAAGAAACTTCAGAACGCTCTCTCCGGTTTATAAGTTCCATGTCTGTTCGCCTCCGGCATTTTATGTCCGTAATAACAGTGTCTCTTCAGGCTCCAGCTCCATTTTTAGCTCTGCAATACTTACCCCCCCTCCCCGGCTTCCCCCTTCCGCCACCCCCTTTTATTTAGGAACCCGGGAAAATCCAATTTGATATCTTCATCTCCAGTCAACTCTTGCCCGGTTTTTTTTGGGATGCGGAAAAAATATATAGGCCGGTTTTATGAGGCTGTATACTGAGAACAGTTTGTATATTTCATTTCATTCCGGACTGTAGCACAGAAATGGAAAAAAAAGTTGGACTATATCACTCGAGAAGATCTGGAACATATACAGCAGAAGGGGGGGTTATGGAGGCAAACTGAGGGAACTTTGTTCTTTATAACTTGGCTTTATTGCAGCCTTTTCATATAGGTCAAGTCAGTTTATTCGCTTCGCAAAGGAAAATGGGGGAGTTTTCTGAGATGAAATTACGTCTGATAAAGCTGGTGCGCGGCCCTTTTTTGAGCCATACAATCCGCCATGTTTCTTTTCATCCGTCCGCCGGTTTGGACTTCTGGAGGACTGTATAAAAGCCTGCTTGCAAGCGGACCCATTGTACAGATTAACTACACTCTATCAGCAACTATGTCTGCATAAAACTTAAAGGTCTCTCGTAAAAGTCTGTTCTCACATCTCAGTGAAGGCTTCGAGCCATGGCTGCCTCGCTACTCCAAGAGCTTCGGGGTTACATCTTTTATTATGTGGTCATAATATTGCGGATATGACCTACTTCCTATGTGCGAAGAAATGCAGAATAGGCTACTTCGCATATCTGCTGGGATAGGTAATTTAAAATATGCGTGAAAAATAGGCCCACACTCCTCCCTGAAGTTGTCATATGACGCTTGAAGCCAGTGGTGAGGATCCATTACCATGTGAATGATGCGGCGGCCCCGGGGCAAAGGGTGCTCCAAACACCCACTACAGTCAAGGTGTTGACCGAGTGGGGGTGTTGGAGTGGAATGGTAGAGGACAGCGATTCTCAATGTTCTCAAGATATAAGGGTTTTGCAGTGAGCGATCCCTTACCAAAATTTAACATAGCCGCGAGCTTGCCGCTAGGTCGCCAGAAGCTGGCGAGCTCGCCTCAGGATAGCCGCCACGTCGCGGGACCTCGCGGCTGTCAAATATTCTCCTGACCTCGTCATGACGAGCTAGCCGCTACTTGGCGCCGAGCAAGTCATTCCGCGAGGTCAAGTCTCAATTTCTGACCTCGTCATGACGAGCTAGCCGCTACTTGGCGCCGAGCAAGTCATTCCGCGAGGTCAAGTCTCAATTTCTGACCTCGTCATGACGAGCTAGCCGCTACTTGGCGCCGAGCAAGTCATTCCGCGATCTCAAGTCTCTTTTTATGACCTCGTCATGACGAGCTAGCCGCTACTTGGCGCCGAGCAAGTCATTCCGCGAGGTCAAGTCTCAATTTCTGACCTCGTCATGACGAGCTAGCCG
>JYFJ02002105.1:0-63048 GCA_000934665.2 Catajapyx aquilonaris
CGCATGGCGGGACTAGGAGAGCAACCCCCCTTGTCCGCCATGAATGAGCTTCCGAGACAGCCGCCAGGTGTCAGCCACTTCTACGGGTCTTCCCAATCTCCCATCCCCAATGCCCCCAACTCACTTCCATTTTACCTCTCCGTCCACCTCGAGAAATGACCCATGCGACCAAACAAAAATAAAAACAGAAAAAGATCTATATACTGTCCATCATTGTGGCATTGATTTTGCTCGAACCTGGCGCCACAGAGGGCAGTATAGTGAGCCTGTGGCCATCTGGTGGTAGGATTGGAACATTTGGAAGGGGAGACTGCTCGGGAGACTGAGGTTGGCAAGGCTAGGGAGAGGTTGGGTGAAGTGGGCCCCGGTGTTGTACTGTGAGTAACCAGTAACGTGTGTGTGTGAGAGAGAGGGGGTGAGAGAAACATGTGTGTGTGTGTATGTTGGATGTTAGTATTTGGCAATTAAAGGCAGTTTGATAGTAACTGTGTCCTGTGTGTCTCCTTGAGGTGCGGGACGCATAATTTCTAAATACACACATAGTTCTTCCAGGCCGCGACGAATCCAAGAGCTTCGGCAAATGCCGCCACGTGGCTCGGACTGTCAGGCGTCACTGACTATTATTATGCGGACCAAGATCCAATGGGCTTCGATGAATAATAAGCGTGTAGGGCGTGGGCGTGTATCTGCTGAAAGATAGGCCGGTATACGCTGAAGACACGTATACAGGCCTATCTTCAGCGTATACAAGCCTATCTTTCAGCAGATGCACGCCCACGCGCCTATATTTATCCGCCTGTAACCGCTGAAGATAGGCCTGTACCCGCAAGGGAGGAAGGTTAGGTTAGGTTGGAACAGCGTACCTCATAGGAAAAAAATGTTGCAAATCATGTGTTTAAAGTTCCTCTGCCTTTTACAACAATATAAAGTGGGTTTGTCTGCGATGGTGCGCTGCAAACACGACCTCGCGGTGTCCTGATTTTTGTTTTGTTATTATTATTACACGCTTTATATTAGCTTCACTTTCTTGTCTGTGAGCGGATGTTTGTCTGTTCGTGTGTCCACCCCTCTCTTAGCCATTGCCCCGCCATCTATCGGTCGGTATTAACGTTAGGGGTGATTTCGCGTCTTCCCACACCATCTAGCGGTTGGGATTCACATTAGGGGTGACTATGCAGCATCAACGCCAGTTGGCGGCAGTAGTCACGTACCTCCCTACCATCTGGCGGTAGTAGTCACATGATGGGTGAATTTGCAACTACCATACCTACTCGCGGTAGTAGTCACGTGAGTCGGTCCCTTGCCGCACCATCTCAGCTACTTCCGTCAGCTACTTCCCCCCTCTCCATCACTTCTTGCTTTCCACCCCATTGGGGGGGGGGGGGTTCGCTCCCCAATTTGCCTATTCACCCATCATGTGACTTCTACCGCCAGATGGTAGGGAGGTAGCGAACACAGCCAATCACGTGACTACTACCTCCAGATGGCGGCAGTAGTCACGTGAGGTTGTCACATCGCTACACATCTCCGTCGCTACTTCCTCCACATCATCGGGAGGTAGTCACGTGATTGGCTGTGTTCGCTACCTCCCTACCGTCTGGCGGTAGTAGTCACGTGATTGGCTGTGTTCGCTACCTCCCTACCGTCTGGCGGTAGTAGTCAAGTGATTGGCTGTGTTCGCTACCTCCCTACCCTCTGGCGGTAGTAGTCACATGATGGGTGAATTTGCAACTTCCATACCACCAGATGGCGGCAGTAGTCACGTGAGGTTGTCACATCGCTACACATCCCCGTCGCTACTTCCTCCACATCATCGGGAAGTAGTCACGTGATTGGCTGTGTTCGCTACCTCCCTACCGTCTGGCGGTAGTAGTCACATGATGGCTGAATTTGCAACTTCCATGCCTACTAGCGGTAGTAGTCACGTGAGTCGGTCCCTTGCCCCACCATCTCAGCTACTTCCGTGGGCTACTTCTACTTCCCCCCTCTCCACCACTTCTTGCTTTCCACCCATCTCGTTGTTTCCACCCCATTGATGGGGGGGGGGGGGTTCGCTCCCCACACCATCTAGCGGTTGGTATTCGCATTAGGGGGTCACTTCGCAACTTCAACGCCAGATGGCGGCAGTAGTCACGTGAGGTTGTCACATCGCTACACATCTCCGTCGCTACTTCCTCCACATCATGCTCCACATCATCGGGAGGTAGTCACGTGATTTGCTGTGTTCGCTACCTCCCTACTCACATGATGGCTGAATTAGCAACTTCCATGCCTACTAGCGGTAGTAGTCACGTGAGTCGGTCTGTTAGCAATATCCACTCCAGTCACCGGAGTTACTGGCTCTCAGTATCCAGTTCGCTTCCTCCAAACTACAGGGCGGGAGTAAATACTCCAGACTGTTTTTTAGTGACAAAGTGAAAAGATTACAAATCACAGCCTGGCACCGTTCAACTAATTCCCCATGTACTATACATCTGTCATTCCTTCCACTTGATCACTAAAAACCAGTTAAAATAAAAATATATAAAAAGCCTTTTTAAGAACACACTTTATATTTCCAAGTGCACTAAAAAGTAGAACATAATTTTCTTCCTCAATATTCAGCTTTCTCTTTTACCTTGAACTGAACAGAAGATTCAATACTTTCTTTCCATGGAATTCAGCTACTGCAGTATTGTCTTGCTTTACTTATATTCTTATACGGCCTACATGACGAAAAATAAAGCGTGGGCACTAAATGACACATTATCTACTTCCATGGCATGAAATATAACCATGTACAGTATTAACCTCCTGAGACCCCTGGTACAGTATACTGACCCTGAAGTGGACATCGCCTTGTTTTCCGATTCCATGGCGAGTTCGAGGCCACGTTGACTCCTCTGCAAATCACATTGATTGTCGCACCTGGATCAAACAAAATAATACATGATATTTCTCTTGCGGCGTTTCAGACTGAGCATCTTGCCGCATACCTCTTCATTGGGCTGGAGACATTTCTACGAGGAAAATGGAGGCAGTATATGGGCCAAATGACCACTTCAACAGGATCCTCGTTCTTGATGTCATGGTCAAGGTGTTCTCCTACCTGTCAACGAAGGAGAAGTTGATGGTACTTCCTCGAGTCTGCAAGAATTGGGCAGTGGTCGTGCAGAACGACTCGAGGCTGTGGACGACTATGGCCTTGAAGGACGACGACATCCCCATAGACATTTGCGTAGCTCAGCTTAACAAGATCCCGTCATTGCGAAAACTGGAGGTGCTGACACGTACCCGCCAACGTTGCGACAACATTTTGACAGCTGTGGCCAATCACTGCCCTGATCTGGAGGAACTCGTCTTGCAGAACTGCATCGCCGAAGAAAAAACCATCCAAGCCTTGGTCGCGTCCTGCACTAAGCTAACATCGTGTGAACTGTCCTGTTTAGGCTTCTGGGAGGGACTGGAGGGACTGCTCTCTGTCTTTTCCATCTGCCCAAACTTGCAGAAGCTGCTCTTCATTGATGTCCACTCCGAGCTGCCACTTATATCTGCTCAAGGGATACCTGGGAATTTCCCTTCTCTGAAAGAGCTGACTTTTGAACACCTGTCCGCTAAGTGGGAGATAGAATTGCTGACCATGATTGGGCCGCAATTAGAAAAGCTTGATGTCACGACGCTGGAAGATGATGTTTGGTGGCTGTTGGCAAATTGTCGAAAATTGAAAGTGCTTCACATTGGAAACGCTCATAAGATGTCCAACGAAAACCTGCTTTGTGGAGTCGGATCGATGACCAACCTGCGTGACCTCACACTACAATACGCTCACCGCTTGACCCCTGAGGCACTGTGCCACTTCCTGGCCAGAGAAGTAGTCGTTGGGCGTCTGGAGAATCTGGACCTTATTGGCGTCACCATATCCGAAGAATGTCTGCGTCTCATCGCAGACAACTGTCCTGCTCTTCGTTCCCTCTCCATCACTTACAATTCCGACATAAGCCTTTATTTCTTCAGAGAACTCATATCGAGATTGGTGATGAATCCTCGCCGATTGGTGCGTATTGGCCATGAAGATGCATTTGTACTCCAGGATTTTGTGGAAATTTGCAACCATGAGGACGGTCCTCAAGTTGAGTTTCACAATACTGGCATAATATATTGTGAAGATTGGAATGACTGCTACATGTTGGATTGCGGCTGTAACAATAAGGACTGCTAGAAGGTATGGCCATGAAATGCTGGTGAAATGCTTGATTATTATCATGAGTTCTGTAATGCGTAATATGCAGTCCTCTATATGGCTACATGTGGTCCGGCAATTAGCTTTCTGCTAGAGCACTCACTTCCTATTAAAATGTTTCCTGTTGCAGTAAAATTTTAAAACATTCGTTGATTTTAGCGCTGTACTGTTTGTAATTTTCTGCTCTTTTCCTTTCTTGAGCTCACCTACAGTATGGTATGAGTATGTCACAATTGCATTATTGTTCGGCAATTCAAATATCATGGAAGCATATAAAACAGGCATGGGCCATAATTTATAGTTTTTTTTTGTATGCGGGTCTGAAATGTATTATACATTATACAGATATGGGTGATATTTTTGCAAAATATTTTTATTAAGGATCTTTAAGCCTGGATAAATCATGGAAATGTGTCACATTTTAAGGAGATGTCAAATCAAATAAAGAGTAAGAAAAGACAAACTCATTAATATTTATTTATGTTGAAGCCCTGCAGGTTTCGACAACGTTGTGTAGATAACCATATTGTTTCCAAGTTACATCAGGACTGGATGGGATAATTTCCCCGACATTTTATTCGCATTAGTTACAAACAAGCCGCTGTCAGGATTGTTTTTTGTGTATGTTATGTGCATATGCACTATACCGGCGTTAAACTCTCGATATTTTCTCCTGCAAGACATGACTGCATAATTTCAATCTTGGAGTTGAAAATACCTTTATTATACGTACAGTACTGTATATTGTTGCTCATATAATTATGATTGCTTGATCAGACTGGCTCTCTTTCGAATCACACATGTTATAGATCGCATCAAAAGTAGCATGTTTCTGCGGCTAACTGAAAGTGAGTAAAAGACTGTAGTAAGTCAATGTATTTGATACTTCTCCTGCTGGACAACTTCAGATGCAACCACAGCACTGGTTTCTTCCGAAGGAACACAAGCCAAGAAGCGTTACCTCTCCACTGCTGGCCTTCCGCCTGTCTCGATTGCTGCAATCATGCTCCCATTGTGCGACGTATTGAATGAGAATTTTCCCTATGCCTAGCCCCCCAGAAGCCCACATCTTACCCCGATGGACATTTTTGTGGAGATACCTGTATGTGATGAAATGATGAAATGATCCGGTATCTCCATCACCTACGGAAAAAGAGTGCAACGGTAACGCCAGACATAATTCTGTCTGAGCTGGTTAGACATTGAACCTATCTATTTATTATCTATCTGTCATTTCGAATAAATGCAGTCAGAGACAGCTCTTCATTCATTTCGTGCAGAAGGTAATGAAAAAGAAAAGCAACAGTTGTGTCAGGAAGCTTCCCAGTGCATTCGCGCCTGCAAATTAGGTTTAAAATGTTAACAATGGTAACCCTGGGAGATTGTTTACAACTGTCGCTTAGATACGTAACATTAGTTATTATTTTCTAGCCTTCGTTAGTGGTTATATTCATTTGGTAGAAGCTCTCCTCTTATCGGTGTATCTTCACATCCTGGGCGCACATTGGCACTGTTGGCTTTCACCACTGCACTGGTACAGTATTCAACCGTAGATGATTCCATGCATTTGCAACTAAAATTAGTGATCAGAAAATATTAATTAATACATAGCCCTATACAATCGATCTTCACTGCATTGTCTCAAGAAGGGGCAGCCAGTTGGTGTGTGAACTCGGGACGTTATATTTAAAAAATTAATGTGACAAGAAAAGTCGAAACCTAGGCATCTTCCAAATGGCAAAATAATATACAGAACTAGATTCTGAGTGCGTAAGCACCTATCACACCTTTGCTTGATACCGTAAGAATGATAACATATTAAGTAATAATTGATGAAATGGTAGCTATAATTATTTCTAAGTTCACAAATAAGCATTGAGACACGTTGCTTTTTTTTTGCCACCCCCATACAACATAAAAAATATAACTTAATGCGGTTTATTTTTGGACTCGGCCAATGAAAAGTTAGATAATGTTTGAGAAAAGAGGGGTATGAAGATTAATGTAGATAAGACTTAGGTATTGGTATTTGAGAGAGGACAGCAGGTTTCTCCTTGTATGTTGCAGGTACGAGGAAAACTGGTTGAGCAGGTCAACCAGTTTGCATATCTGGGTAGTGTCCTTGAGAGTAATGGTAGAATTGATGGGGAGATTGATAGGAGAGTTAGTTCTGGGTTGAAAGTGATAGGTGCCACAAGTAAATTTTCTAGAAATAAGGACTTATCTTCTGCCTGTAGGTTGTCTGTCTATTCTCACGTTATTGTTCCTTCACTTATGTATGGTAGTGAAGCGTGGGTTTGGTCAGATAGGCATAAGAGTAGGGTGTTGGCTACAGAGATGCGTTATCTCCGGGCTGTTTGTGGGGTTACCAAGATCGATAGGATTAGGAATGAGGAGATTTTGGAGAGGTGTAATGTTAAGGAGACTGTTAAAGATAAGGTGTGTAGGTCTACTCTAAGGTGGTTTGGCCATGTGGAGAGGATGAAGGAGGAGGAGATTGTGAAGAAGGTTTATTTGGAAGGAGTAGTTGGTAAGAGGGGCAAGGGTAGGCCTAGGAAGACATGGTTGGACCAGGTGGGTCAGTGTCTTAAGGGTGTTGCTCGAGACGTTCATGTGTCGATAGGACCATGGACGTGGCTGAGGCTAAGGTTGTTTGTTTGGATATGTGTAAATGGCGTAGGTTAATTAATGGGTAAACAATAAATTTCTCCTGTACTTTACGGATAACATTTGTTACCTCAGAGGTCAAAGGTTACCTTCTATGTCGATTACATAATCAGAACACAGACTGCCTCGTTACGCTTTGCTTTAATGGCCAACAAGGTAGGAGTACAGCACTCATTACAACATTCTGTCACATATTTCGGATAAATAGAGTTAGACAATGTATGTGCCATTGATTTTGTGCAGAAGAGAATGAGAAAACTCAATGAAGTTCTGTCAGAAAGCTAGGCCCAGTGCATAACTACTATTAGTCCGGACGTTAAGGGATTCAACCATGCATTTGGTGAAAAAAGCATGAAATTTGGTACAAATGTCCCTGAGACCATACCCTTCAAATTCAGATATGGCGCCACGCCCGTTTTCGCCCAGGAAGCGGGTTGGCTACCGTGAAGCGAGTGAAAAGTCTTTTTCTGAGCGAACTATGCTTCTTAGGCGGATATGTGCCAAACAAATGTTGTGGGGAAACATTTATGCTACAAAAAGTATATAGTAACCTTTCCACGTACTGACCGTATTTTCGGAGCTACAGCGACTTGAACCAAATTAAGGGACGAAAAAAAAAAAGTCAACCGTGCATTGGTGAAATTTTGTAAGAATGTCCCTGAGACCATACGACTATCCAGATATGGCGCCACGGCCGTTTTCGACCTGGAGGCCCGTAATTGCGGGTTGGCTACCTTGAAGCGAGTGAAAAGTCTTTTTCTGAGCGAACTATGCTTCCTAGGCGGATATGTGCCAAACAAAGGTTGTAGAGAAACATGTACTCTACAAAAAGTATAAAGTACCTTTTCCAAGCACGGTCCGTATTTTCGGAGCGACAGCGACTTGAAAAAGACTTTTCACTCGCTGAAGGGTAGCCAACCCGCAATTACGGGCCTCCTGGGCGAAAACTGGCGTGGCGCCATATCTGAATTTGAAGATTATGCTCTCAGGGACATTTGTACCAAATTTCATGCTTTTTTCACCAAATGCACGGTTGACCCATTATTCGTCCCTTAACGTCCGGACGTCCGGACTATAGTCACAACCAAAGTATATAGAACTATATACTTTGAGTCACAACTACATGAGAAGGTTAACAATGAAGACCCTGCATAATAATTGTTATCGATGTCGCTTAGGTAACATTAGCTATGTTATTTACATTTGGTCAAATAGTCTGAAAGCGGCAGCTGGTATAGATCGGAGCAGATTTCGCAGTTATTGTGAGAGAGGTAGGCCTACAGATTAGACTGTAGATGATGTCATGCATTCTCTAATAATAATAATAATAATAATAATAATAATAATAATAATAATAATAATAATAATAATAATAATAATAATAATGATAATAATAATAATAATAATAAATCAGGGTAGTGATTTGAGCGAGACTTTGACTCTTTGTGGGTTAGGTCTATGTTGCACTGATGGAGAATGCAAATTGAAAGTATATGGTCATTTTGGGAGTTCCCATGTGTGGTTTAGTCTCAGGTTAGGTTGAGTTATTAGGTTGAGAAGGGTAACAATAATGAATCTAAGTGATTGTTGTAATTTTGTAAACTGTCGCTTAGTAGCGTTACATTAGTTATTATTTAACTGGTTATCGGTACCGGTAGCTGTTAAAATAATTTGCTGCTGGTTGTTTCAAAGGGGAACACTACTACCTCGGCGCCGATTGCACTGTTGGCGTTTACCGTAGGTACAGTATTACTGTATTAGACCTTATATGCTTTTCAGTTAGAAGTAAGGATCAGATAATACGTAATGACAATAGGATAGGCCTACATAGTACAGTGCAATCTTCCCGTCATTATCCCGCGTGGAGTGGAAGGGGAAGTGCAAGATGCAAGTGTGTCTCATACGGTCATTTTGTGAGTTTCCCTGGGTGGTCAGTCTCAAGAAATCTCACTTGACACGAAAGCATATTATAGTCAACCCGATACAACCTTAACTCTATACGCACGGGATGTTACGGGTGGATAGCCCGATCTGGGATCGAGCCATGTCGCGGCGAGGGAGGTTACCGCAGCATCACTCCCCAAAGAGCAAATAATATAAAATTATGAATGTTAGTAAATGCGGAATGATCAGAGCCACCGTACAGTTTACTGTTGCAACAAATGGGTATGAAATGTGAATACCCCACACTGTCGATGGCGTAAACGCAGTTTGCACGTGATGGTGCTTGCTGTGGGACTGTGGTACGTATAATCAGTCTACCTCGTTGTAGGTCAGGGGCACATCCCATTTGAAAAATGACGTGTTGGTGATCTTCATCCTACACGTAGCCTACCGGCGAGAGCCTATAACCTAACCCAACTTGGAGCCAGTTGCACCGGAACGATACGAAGATTCGCGTGTCCTTGTCTTTTACTAATACCTATAGTTTCATTGTCGCCATTAATATTATTATTTAATAGCCAGTTCAAACCCATACCTGAACCTGAATTTTGCGCTGGTACAAACTGCCCCACGCTGTTTTGTATGCATTGTGTGTATTTTCAGTGCATATCTGAAGTACAGCAGCCATAAGGATGACGATTTCTCCTAAATGTATCAGGCGGGAAAATAGGAATATAAGGATGGCTGAGAAGACACCCATGAAGGTAAAGTACACCCTCGTGCTACAGCCAAGCTTCCTTTCATGTGAATGCCTCTTTGCTTTGAGCTACAAACATATCCTGGGGGTGTGTAACCAGTAGGACTCTAGAAGCTGTTTATTTCCTTTCAACTGACTGGCATGTTCCCTGTTGTGCATCGCTAGAACACAACTCTCCTAATCATATGTGGGATGTATAATACTTATTGTAAACCACCGGATGAACATTTCAGAAGTGCCATGTTGGGAAGCCAAGTAGCTACGAGTGCCAGGAGTGCCGAAGCCATTTCCCAACCAGGCAGGGATTCAAGGATCATACAGTGGCAATGCACCCACCAGCACCCCTGCATGTCTGCACACTCTGCCCTGAAGACAGGAATTCCTTCACCACAGAGAGGTCCTACATATTCCACATGATGAAGGTGCATGATATTTGGCGATGCGGAAATTGTGAAACATATTTCAAAGCGAGACGCGAACTCCTGAAGCATATGAGGAGTCAAAAATAAGGAGCTTGGTGAAGAATTCGTTGCAGTTCATTTCCACAGTTGTGGTTTAAATATAGCCTAATTATGTTTGTTGGACCATCTTGGCCCTGATGCGCACTCCAATGATTGCAAGCTTCAACAGTACCTTCCGGTAGCTACTTCAAATGAACCGCTTCAATCTCAGAAAGTTCACTGTCAGGTGCCGGCCACATCGAAGTCTTCATACTACCCTATTTTTTCCTACTTCATAATAGTTAAATTAAATGATATGAAATGATAATATCATAAATCATTAGATATTTTTATGACTTGTCTACAATACCAATATGGCTTCTCTCCGGCGCGACGTGAGATTCAAGATGGCGGCTTCCTGAGACACTTTTCGCTGGAATTTGGAGCAAGAAAATAGGTGAGAAAAAAGTGCTGGTTGAAGTAATACAAGCCGTAAATGATGCATAAACGGTTGCTAAGTATGCCTACTTTAATCTGGGGTTGGTTGAAATAACTGGTTGTGTGTGAGCATTCAGGCTGTAGATTAGTTTTCCATTATAATGATTATTATGTTCCACTTTTTTTCCCCTCCAGTTGCAATGATGGCCAGTTCATCTGATGATGAAGAAGTTCCTGATCTTGTCCCTGTCATTGAATCCACCCAATTCTCGCCGGTGCCTGTGACCATCATTACCGGACAGTTGGGAGCTGGGAAAACGACGTTGCTCAACTATATCCTGACGGAGCAGCACCAGAAGAAGATTGCCGTAATCCTCAATGAATTTGGAGAAGGTTTGACATGATTGTATGAGGAGGTGGAATGGAAAAAAATAAGTCTTAACCTACATGATTTTTTTTGTTAATGTGCAGGTGATGCAATGGAAAAGAGCCTTGCAATTGGACAGGAAGGAAACCTGTATGAGGAGTGGCTGGAGCTGAGAAATGGCTGCCTCTGCTGCTCTGTCAAGTGAGAACCACTCATACATTATTGTTCAGAAATTAGAAAAGCTTCAGTGTTTCTAGGAATCATTCTCGTTCTGTATACATAATTCTGTACAGTTCAGAACTAGCAACAAAATTGATAACTGGCACTGATCTCTAGTTTTCATTAATCAAAAATTACGGTACCTTTTATGTTTGCTTGCCATTCTCTTATGATCTGTTGCAAACGTATTGCATTTCGTAATACACGAATTTCCAATAGAATTTTCTTATTTTGATCTCCTTGTTACCTCAGCTTGAACTTGCATGCTATGCTGATGGAAGGAAGACCTTGGGATAGTAATTAACTCCTTGTAAAATCACATTATTGTCATACAAATATTTTTAGGCCTGTGTACGTAATGCACCAGGCTCACCAAGTTCATGCATCATGATAATTCTGCCCTACACACATTCTACTTTCCGATTCACACAGCATGAACCTTTTTGGATATATCCATACGCATGAAAGTAGTGCCCACCATGCCGGGTCCTACCGCTCCTACAACGTGCAGTTTGTGTAGCTACCACATGGGCTGCCCATGATTAGGCATTCGAATTACATGTACAGCACTGTTTCTTTGAGAAAGCCAGAGATACTGGGGACTAATTTTGCTGCGGCTCCCCGACCCCTCGGGCGTATAGATATCCAAAAAGGTTCACTCTTATGTGAATCAGAGAGTAACAGTGTGGAAGTGCAGTACTGGACACATTAGCCGTCTCTAAATTTATTTATTTTTGTCGGCGGCAGCGCGCATAACCTGGCAACCTCGGCCGCCGGGCCAATTCAAACATCAACATATTATGGAGAGTGCTTAGTGTTCTTTCCATTGTTGCCACTGTTTACAAATCGAGTGAGTGACGCGGAGGACCCAACGACGGGTCTCTGCCTGCTTACACATCAGTAGCAAGGGATACGCAGGAAAAATGGGAAAATAATGATGTTAGAGGCAAGCCACTGGGGAAAATGTTCCCCGCTGGACTCAAAGAAAGGTTTTTGTCCACAGTGCACGAAATTCCATCCGGCATAGGAGAGGGGTAGACACCGCTTAATTAAAATCAGGGGTGCACTAATTGAAAGTGCATCAACTGACCGATTCTTTCAGTTTTTGTGTCTTTTCCCTCGGCGGAATAATAATAAGAATAATAAGAATAATAAGAATAATAACAATAATAAGAATAATCAGAGACGGCAAATGCATCCAGCACTGTACATTCTTATATACCGAAGCAGGTTGGCGTGGTGGATTAGCCATCCGACTGCTAATCGGGAGGTCCTGGGTTCGAATCCCGGGGCCGGCAACCCTGGCCGTGGTTTTCTGTGGTTTTCCACGGCCTTTCTAGGATAATTCTGGGGTCGCTTTCGTATAATAGGCCACAGCCGCTTCCTTCCGTCCCTATCCTTGGAGGTTGAAAGGCAATGCTGGGCCAACCTCCCTAATATCAATTATAAAATGTACATTCTTATATGCAAGTGTCGATGATTCCATTATGTCTTTCAGGGACAATGGAGTCAAAGCTATTGAAAACCTGATGACTAAGAGAGGAAAGTTTGACTACATCCTACTGGAGACCACTGGCTTGGCCGATCCAGGTTCGGTATTAATTTACTACAGCAGATTATTAAGAACAAGAGCTGATCAAAAAGCATATATGAAAAATTCCCTGATTCAAAATTTTCACACTGTCAAAAGTAGGCATAATTATGCAGAGTGGTATTTTGTGCATGTTGATAGTCCGAGCAGGGATGGCAGGGGATTGATTGACCAATGGCACTGTAAGTCAGGAGCTCTCCTGCAGTGTAATTGCAAGCCACAAAATTGTTACATTTTTCCTTTGTAAATGGTTAAGACTAGAACAGTTTACAATCCAAATCCCTCCATCATGCAGATGCAAAGAAGTATGAAAAAAGATAAAGAGAGCCGCCTAATTTTAGGCAGAGTCAGGAAGAATTTGTACCCTCGGTAGAGGATGCATACTGACATGTGAGTTGCATCATTGCAAAGGAAAAGTTGAAAAGTATTATCCTTATCTCGCACATTTTCAGTAAGTTTTTTTTTATAGCCACACTTCATGGTGCAGCAAATTATCCAGGTGATATTCAACCTCAGACCACATGTAGCATGTGTATCATGTTGGGTATATCTTGTATACCCATACTGTCCCTTATGTAGGATGCAAATTGCCAAAGATCATGATTTTGTGGGCTGGACCTAATAATGATTGCCACATGTTCACTACTGGAGTTACGTCTGGCAACCCATGAGACCATGCAATAGTTCCAGCTATAGTTCTATACCAATCTTCATGGAGTCAGCTGTGGCTAGAGCCTCGTACCTCAAGAGATCGATTATTGCGTGGATAATTTGTTGTTCTACCTAAGGTGTTCACATTAAATTTTATTGAAAGTAATGTGTTGAGAAAGATCTTGAACTCTCAGCTTTGAAATGACTGCCTTAGCTATTTGGTGGCAGCATCTTTCCTCCCATGTTTTGAGTTACACAAAATATGAGTTTTTTTTGATTTTGTTCCAATTAATTGTGGAAAAAAGTGCGATGGAATTATTTTTTTAAATACTCGCCAAAGTTAGATAAATTCTTAGGCCACTTCTCCGCATACTCACCTTTCCTATTGAGGCACTTGTCTTTTAAGTGGCACCAGCTTTTGAATGCCTAATGCGATCATAGTTCCCACCAAGTGCGAGGCTCACTCAGTAATTAGATTTCTCCTTACTGAAGGACACACTGCAGCCATAATTCATAGGTGATTGTGTAATGTGAATGGAGAAAAGTACACAAGTGAAAGTGCTGAGAGGAAATGGGTGTCAGAATTTTCAAGGACAAATTGATGTCCATGGTGACGAAGGTCAGGGGAGACATCTGACAATGTTGTTGAACAAGTTGACGAAGCAGTTCAACAACACCACTGGTTCAAAATTTCTGATCTGTTGGCTGATTTTCCCCTAATATTGTGGTCAGCTCTTTTTGACATGTGGTGCAGGAGAGCTGGGCGAACACAGGCTTTGTGCCCAGCGCATTCGAGAACAACAAAGAGCTGAAAAAGTGTGTGTTAGGTTGGCTCGTTACCCATGTGGCAACCTACTATGGGGAATGCACTCAAAACCTGGTGTCACATTATGACAAGTGATTCAATCTGGAAGGCAGCTATGTGGAGAAATAGCATAAGAATGTATCTAACTTTTGTGAGCATTTATATTTTTCTCATCACTCTGGTCTTGCTTTCATAGGTCATAAGAACTTCATTTAAAAAATTATACAGGGTGATTCTCCAGAATGGAAACCCAAACATTCCTCAATAACTTTTTAACTATGGTATGGTTCCCGATGAAAATTGACCTGTACTTACCTTGGCTCATTTTTACTGTATTTGAATGACCCTTACATGTTGGTTTTCTTCCTTACTGTGATGTGATGGTTTTGCTGATGTTTCTTGTAGTCCCATTCCTTGTGAACTGTGTCAGAGTTACGGCGACCCGACCATAAAGGCCCCGCGCCAATGTATCTCATCATCCACAATTATTCAAAAGCTAATCAAGAACAAGAATTTACATTTACTGTCCTCACAAAAGGAACTCCAATCAAACGATTAATAGAATTTACGTTAGAGAAATTACATTTATATTTTAAAATGAAGCTGAGCCAAATAAGATCTGAAAAGCTGATAGTTCACAACAGTTCCGTGTGAACTGGAAGCCAGTTGCAATACATATAGTTTAAATGCTTTGATGTACAATAATAATTACATTTTCATGTGTGGTAACATTATTGTGATTTGTTTCAGGTCCCATTGCATCAATTTTTTGGATGGATAAGGAATTGGGAAGTGACATTTACTTGGATGGTAAGTAACAACAGAATTTATAGCTCATTTTGTCACGTATGTGATACTTTAAGCCCACAATTCACTTCATGCTAAAAGTTCATCAATTGGGAAATTCATTTTGCACTACTGTGTCTAGAAAGACAAGGCGTTATTAAGTTGTCAAAATGTTCACACAATTGGCGCTTGCATAGCTAGACCATTTTATTTCCCATTTCAGTACTTACTGGAAGGGTCCTAAAATGCACAGCATGGTTAACTATCTGCTTGAACAGATGCAATTGGTTACCATCCAGTGTAATGGAGGTTACCAAGGGCAATTGTCTTGCATGCGCAGTATTCGAGGCTGATGATTTTAGTGCCAAATTTACTGTATTATTGCAAGAGGCTGTTCTGTGTACAATTACTTTGCCTGTCCGCCTTTTTTGAGCAGTAACTGTTTATCCCAAATTTAATTGACTGAAGCTCAACTGAACCCCACTGGGAAATGTGATGCACTCTTTTGGCCTAAGTAATATCAGGGAGGTTTTTTCCTAGTGTGTCATCTGATTGGTAACATACTTGTTGGCCCAAAACAAGTCAAAAATATAGGGGTGAGAAATGTCGAGGGACCAACTGGCAACAAGGTAGCTAATAAGGCACATTTGGGCATCTTTGCGACAAAAGCTGCCACTCACCCAACAGCTTTTTTTGTAGGGAGAGTGGCAAGCAGATTACTCTTACATACTTCGACCACGTCATCACTCATTGCATTGTAACAACAGTTCAAAAAGAATTGTCCCGTCGCGTCGAGCAGGCAGCCACGTGTCAGGATGAAAGGAACCAGTTACTGGTTCCTTTCATCCTGATGCCTGGCTGCCCGCTCAACGCGACAGGACAATTCTTTTTGAACTGTTGATACAACAAATCCAGTGACAATGATTCCCAGGCGAAGAGAAAGAGAGACAGAAACTGCCTGGAAAGGCAATGTTCCACTTTGGCACCTAAAGTTGAGGGTAATTAATCCAGGGTAATTAATGCGCACTTTAATCTACTGGGTCCATGGAAACATGAACCATAAGACGAGTAGTGAGAACAGTAATGGCTCATACCCATTCTTTCATGTGTATGCTAAGGGATGCACAACGTGTGGAGGATCTAGCCTTACTCAAGGTGTAGTTCACAAGCATTGGCTACTGGTACAGATGGAGCTAAAGACCGCAGAAGGAACATTACGACCTTCACAAATCAAATGCAGAGTACATCAACATCCGTCTAGGACTTGGCACTTATGATAGTGATGACTCAGCCTTACCGATGCACCAGATGTGATTTCTTAATTGGCACCATCCTGTTCAATGAGCTTTTCCTGGAACAGACCAGCAACTACAGGAAACTGGCACCCTCTTAGCCTAATGCGAGGTAGATGGCCTCCCAGGCTCTTCATGTCATGGTAGGAGGAAGACATCTTGCAGGAAGAGAATCTTAACATCATTATGTGGAAGATTCAAATCTACAAATACCATCACCTGGTCTGCAGGATGTTGCAGGAAGATCAGCAGCACCCATATCACTTTTGAGGATCTTCTTCCCTGCGATTTACCACCAAAAGGATAGTTGTGTGAATATCTTCTTTGGCAGGATGACTCTTGGGAAATTCTATAGATGTATGAAGCTCTGTTCACCTTCAAGAGACACACACAAGAGGAATTACTAGAGTGCGAGTGACCCTTGCTGCTATGGACAGGCAGACTACCAAATGAAATGCTCAGTACAGGTGTGAGCAAGATTCCAAGTTGACCATCTGACAGATCCAGCCTTTTTGCCGGTGAGGCTCCCTTCTGGCACAAGCTTTCTTCATGAATATCCGCTACATTTTTTGATGGAGCTCCATAATTGAATTGGGACATCTTTTGATGAGATGGAAGCTGCAGCAGAGGCACCCATCCAAGTCTGCCTATGCACCCAGCAATAAGACTCTCGTTTTGAGCATTTAATGTTAGTCCCTAGGCATGTGAATTCCTTCCCGGTTCTGTGGAGGAAATAAACAGTTAAATTAATTTGGCTTTCACTGAACTTCAATACCCCCTGCAGTTTGGTCACTGATGAATTCAGTGCAATCTGCATGGGGTAAACTTACAGGATTTGGCAAGGACTACCTTATGCTGAGTAGTCAATTTGTCCAGCAAATTGCATAATTGCTCACTGAGCAAGAATGAAAGAAATGGGGTTTTCCTCATAAGACAGGTAAACACTTCCAGATAGTGTCACTTGTCACCTTTGGTTATAGCCTACTTGTAATACGGGGTCCCAGAGAAAGAATAAGGGCCTCCTCTCCGAACTCGATGGGGGGTACACAGGGTGGAGTTCTTGGATTCTGGAAAAAGGCATGGAAACATCTTGTCAGGGTTTGATGTGGTTTCACCTAACAACTTGGTTGATGCATCAGATGCAGAATTACAGGTACTGGTTCCGAATATGACACAAACTTTTGACAAGTTTTCTAGAGAAGAAATAATTGTAGAGATTGCGCTGCATAGGAGACATTTACGAGCAACTGAAAGCAGTGCAGAAATCTCCAACAAGTGGTTGTCAATGAAGTTTTTGGAGTTTATTGTGGATTTGGACTTTTGCGATTCAGTGCCAAATCTATCTTTGGCACTATGATTTTTTTGACTATTTGTGTGTCTATGGCTTCATGCGAGCCAAGTTTTTAGAAACTCACAATCAGACTTGAAAGGACTACCTGCGGTTCATCATGAGCCAATCAAAGCTCTGTCAAAAGCTTTGAGCACTCTCAATTGAACATGAAGTTCTTAGCAAAAACAATTGATTTTGATGATGTAATTACTGTACTAAGTTTGTAGAGTTAAAAGCTAGAAAGCAGTATTTATTAATGTTCTTTGGGTTTGAAAGCTGTTTAGTTTAATAGTCATAATTTTCTTTTACTGTACAAAATAATTGTGCATTTTTAAGTCACATTTTTATTGCTAAAGTTGAGCAAGCAACGCATTTATCAACTTTCATATTTTTAACAAATTTTAATGGGCTAATAGGAGACAAAAACTATGGTCAGGTAGGTCCACACAGTATAGGGTGGCTGGTGTTACACGGTTGGGGGCGGGGGTGACATCATATGTCCACCCCAGGCACCAAATGCCCTTGGTATGCTACTGCCCTGTAGTGCATCTGTCTGCATTATACCTATGAAGTTAATGGGAAGTTTCACATATTTCTTGCATCATGCATTGGTAAAAAGCGAGAATTTTACAAGTACTTCGGTTAAGTCCTTAGTTACTGTTAAGCATAGCAGAAACAGAGTGTTCCATTATGGTTAGAGCATTTTTGGCACTAAGTAGCATGTATTTAAAGCAGTTACTCTGGCCTAGTTGCTTCATGCTTATACAGGGTGTTCATGAAAAACACCGACAAACCTATATCACCCCCGACCTAGGGACCAGACGATCACATTATGTAGATGAGTGATTATCCCTGGGCCGCCTCATTACCCTGCAAATTGCCTTCAAACAGGTAGTATAAAATATCCTGGAAGTTAGGCCACCCAACGAACCCTTCCCCAGTCAGAAGGGTCTGGAAGGTCTGGTGGCCGGACTTTGTTGGTTTGTTGCCCACAGGTGGTAAGGCCTCTATGGCTAGTTACACCTGTAGATTCTATTTAAAAGTCAGAAGGAGCGATTAGGCAAAAATCGCTAATCAGCAACGAGTCAATTATCTCAGTAATGAGGCGGTGTAGACATAATGTCTCCTCTACATAAAATGACCCTCACGTTACCATTGGCCACTGGTATCAGTTTGTCGGTGTTTTTCATGAACACCCTGTATGCTGTAGTCTATCAAAGATATTAGTCTGCTAGTAGACCAGTTTCCTAGCTCAGGGAGCATTTTCTGGGCTGATATATAAAGAATGGCATGCAATGTGTGACATAATTGCATTTCCATCTGGGTTTTGCATCTGCTCACCAAGTATTTCCCCTCAGCATACACAATTTAATTTGGTAGTACTTGTGGAAATTCTATTTAAGCCAACCTAACTGTAAGGAATGGTCCAGTACCAACTCCAAAATTGTGAGTGTCTGTCTGTAATGTCAATTCAGGATGTGTTTGAATGTCACAGTGAAATATTTTATATATACAGGGTTGGGCAAAATGTATGGCCTGATTTGAATCACGTGGTACTATGATGCTGTTTGAGCATGCAGGGGATATTGGCATGTGCTGGAGTGGGGAAGGTTTGCCATTTGCAAAAATGGTGTCGTGGTCGCCAGAGAACTGTCCATTCTTTGTGGAGACTTATTTTAAAATTTACGAGTTCCCCATAGCTCTACGAAGGATATTTCTTAGCCATTTTGAACTGGGATATCAGGACGAAGTTATCAACCACCAGACAAACATAAGGTGGGTGAAGCAATTCCTGAACACATCATCATGCCTGGACCAGAATAGCACTGTCCAAGGACTCCTTGGACAGTGCTATTCTAGGACACAACGGACCCCCACCCAAAGGGTATTCAACGCACCACTCCAAATTCCTGGGCTATTGGCCGTTCCAAGCGTCCAAAAAGGTTCTTCGGGCCACTTTGTCCCTTGCTTTCAATTGTTGCACAGCTGGATCTTGTAAGGATATAAGTGCAGGACATCATGGATGATGTAGCACAGGGAGTGTGCCAACATTCATAGTGCCAAGGTGTGCCTATAACTGCTGATCACTAAGGGCTTGGGAGGGTCGGCTATGTCCTTGGATGTCCAGTGCTTTTTTGGTTTCTGATGCTGTGTCCCGGAACTGCTTCACCCCCCTCATGATTGCCTGATGGTCGGGGACTTGGTTCTGACGTCCCAGCCCAAAATGGTGAAGAAAGATCCTTCGCACAGCTCTGGTGGAGTAATTATTTTTAAAATAAATCTCCATGATGACTGCACGGTGCTTTGCAGATCAAGACACAATTTTTGCAAATGTCAAACCTTCCTTACTCCAGCACATGCCCATATCCCTTGCATGCTCAAACAGCACCACCGTACCACGTGATTCAAATCAGGCCATACATTTTGCCCAACCCTGTATATATATATGGGGGGGGGGGGAATCCCATGCACAATAAAAGCCTTAAAAAATTGAAGCAGCCACCCAGTATACTTGCGACACCAAAGTTCTCTCCTTGCTCATCAGAGGATTTGTAGCAAGGCCAAAATGCTGTAAAAAATATTGGATTTCAGACTCAGGCTAAAAGTCAAGCAAAGGATAGGTGATGGCTAAAAAGGCTTTTATTTCTTTGATTGGATTGCCCCTGACCTCACAAAAACTAATTCATCCTGTTTGGGTGTCATGATTTTCTTATGGAAAATAATATCTGAAGGGTTTTAAGTTGGTACAACTGGGCTTTAGACTGCCTTAAGCCAAGATTAAATGTGAGCGATTTGATCAGCGATGTGCTCACATGTGAACACATCAGCTTTACAGCTGAATACATTTTATTACCTACATAAAAGAATTAGATTCCAAAAAGGTAGTCCTTCATATTTGAATATTCATGATATGAAATGCAACCATGCATGGAATTACCAGTACTGTACCTTCCACTGTCATTTGTGTTGCCACTTTATTTAAAATGTGTACTGTTTCAGGAATTGTGGCAGTAATGGACTGCAAGTATGGCCTTCAGGTAAGCATAATTTCGTTCACACTTCTCTGAAAACATTCCCATTGTTTTTTTTATCAGTGGTTGAGTGGTGTGCAGGTTGTCAGCATGACGATGGATAGGTCACGAATATCACTAATGAGTTCAGTGTAAAACTGGTGATGTTTATGCCCCAATGCAGTACGGTAATACAATATTGTAAAGTAGACAAGCTCATGGCCTGTGATATTTGATTCAAGTTGGACCATGACTACTGCGCTTTTTTGCATCACACTGCTCACACATATCAATACGTAAGACAGTGGCACTTTTCACCCAAAATTCCCATTACATGTAAGCTCAACAATAGTGCAATAATGTAAAAGGTATGATGGACTCTGTGAATTCAGCATTATAGGGTAGAGTGATGTAACTTTCTGTGTGACATAACTTGTTTTCTACTTGCTCTACCCTATATCACCTGTTTTTGCATGCAGTACATTTAGGACATCGCTGAGGCTTCTACGATATCATTTTACAAGGTGTGTCCAGGTGTGAAATCACTTGCAGCAAGTAAATGATAAACATTTTCTGGAAGCACTTGCTATTTTGCTAATGTTTTTCAAGTCAAAATATTTCACTGAAATGTTGTACTCCCCGTTTTTTTCCTTTCTCTCTCTCTCTCACTCCCAAGTTTGGGAGCAAGCAGTTTGAATGTAATTCCCAGTTCGACACGTAATTGAGAACTGGTCGTGCCGATATATCCCCGTCGTGCGCACTAGTTGACAAACTTCTGCAATTAGGGAAGAGCTAACAGTCGGGGTTCCGTGAGCTCTCATCGTCGGCAAGTGGAAGGAGGCAGGGCAATAATTCCTCCAACCCACCACCCCCCTTCCAAACTGCTGTTAGCTATATAGCTATGGACTCTATACATGGTGTTTCATAATGATTCAAACCCACTTCTAGGGATCATTTTATGTTCGGTTGCAGGTGGCCGGGATCGTTAAACTCACTTGTCAGCCAAAAAGTGATAGGCCCTAATTGAAAAGGGCTACTGCCTGATGATTTTATTCATAAAATTAAACCTGTTTTTTAACTTTCTAAAATTAAAATGGCATGGTTGCATGAAGGGACTGCATATTTGCCAGGATAGTCCATAATTACGATTGAAGACAAATCAGTAATGAGGCTTCAGATATACCACACTACAGTCATATACTTAAATTAATCCACAGTTTCCAGGAACTCACCCTATAGACTTTTCCTCTGTTACGAAACACCCTGTGCGGAGCCTTGCTGTTCCATCAAGCCGAGGCGAGCTATCCATCCACGTACCCGCAGCGTGCATCCCATCATCCCCCTGCCTGCCTTGGCTTTGCGCCGCATCCCCTTCAGCTTATTTACCGGCAGCCACTCATCTTTTTCCATCCCACACTCTGTTGGGGAATTACACTTTCCCAAGAGAGATAGACCTCATTTCCCTGCTGCAATCCCGGGAAACCCACCCCCATCCACCCACCACCCTTACACACAAAACCAGGGGAGAGAGAGAGAGAGAGAAGCTCTGCCAAGGAAGCTAGGAGGGGTGTGCTCATATAAGAGGGCCTTGAAGTGTAAATGATCAGCCGATATTACAATCCCCAGCCCTTTGCCTTCTGGGGGGCAAAGGCAATAGTACTGTTTGGCTCCCTGGAAAATGTGACAGGTGAATCAGCACCACTGTTGCGCACAGAGTACTGACATATTCGACAATGAAGAGCTGGGAACCATTAAGACACATCAGTTTATTTGACTGCCGAAACTGACGATTTTATAATTTTGTAATGAATTTCATAAATTGTCAGTGTGGCTCAAAGATATGCATGCTCTACAAAAAAAATAATAAAAATTAATAAAGTGAGGCTTGAGTTCATTGCATGAAACACATTTTACCATTGCCGATGAATAGGTTTTCCATATGCTACAGAGAGTTATTTTTTGAAGAACTGAGATACATGCATGGGAAAAAAAATTGGTTCTGTGTTTGACGTTCAAAAGTTTTTCATTTACTTTGGTTACTATTCATGTCAAGTTGCTTGTGAAACAGATATTACAAGTACTTATCATGACTAGTGGATTTTCCAATCACTTCTCCCTTGCTGTTGCATGTGCCCCCGACAGCCATTCAACCAACCATACATATCCCCTTGAATCTGGGCCGCCCACATTTAAATTTTCCTACTAAATCCCGGAAATTTTATAAGGAAATAGAAAAAAAATAGTTGTTTACTATTGAGAATGTAGCCTTCCAGTTTAAATCCACTCTTTCATCGACCTAAGGAAGTTTCTAGCCAGCGATGAATGTTGACAATCACCGTGGAAATTTAAAATTTGATTCTATAAATATTGCTACTGTAGACACTAACTTGCCAAAGCAATCCTCTATTACCATGCAATAGCCTATACCACTTACATGACATTGCGACGTACCTTCCGGGAATGTTGTCCTGTACAAACTATAAAGAGTGATGGAAGAAGAGGGTGCTCTATACTTGTGGGACTAAGGTCTGGTTGTTATATGAATGCTTATCGGATAATCACCTATAGTGTACTCGTATGTGTAGACCTCCACACTAGTGTATATACAGTATACTGTATAGTACTTTATTGGACGACCCTATAACGTGTGCAGTGTTTTCATGCTCTAAACGCTGCCAGGCCAAAGTGCACGGATGGATGCTTCCCTGGTGACATGGCAGTGTCACGACAGAAAGCGAAGTTGCATTATCCGGTCGAGCAGCCTCTGCTGCTGCCTTGAACGCCTCCGCATAATGACAAAAAAGAGCGGTCTCTCTCTACTGCTTCTGTGTAATGTGGACTATGGTTTGATGTCGTGAGTGGCAGGCAGCAGGGACGGGGAAAGACAATGAGGCCCCGGTCGCGGGCTGTCAATGAGTGTACCGGTGTATTGACAGAACGCCGGCACTGTCAAATACGGTTGCTCGCCGCAGCGGGCGTGTCATTGAGTCTCGGCAAACAAGCGCCCGCTTGATATCTGGGGCCTGGGCGGGGCCTCTCTCCTGGGCTGAAGAACCTAAATGAGTTTAACATGTTGATTCTGGCCCACGGGCACCGCCACCACTCCTATCCGACTTGTTTGGCAATAAATGTTATTGGAAAAAGGACGGCTGATTGTACAAAGGCAGGCCTAGTGCCGGACACACTCTTATGAGGCCCCCGGGCCAGTTGCCCTGGGGCGGGCCAGACCTATGTGCTGCTCTGCTGCTGCGAGGTGACCAAGCGAGAGAGCAGGAGGATGGGTGGGTGGGTGGGGGTCCTTGGGGGCTCATTCCCAACAGAGCGCCCCCATTTTGACCGCGCACGCTCACCCCAAAATGGCCTCCGGACACACTTTGTCCCTTTTGTCTCCGCAGACCAAACCTTTTTTTCGGACTTTGCTCTTCCCAGGACGCCCTCGCCCCATACTTGCTTGTCTCTTCCGCACCTAAGTGTTGGCTTATATCCTTTTTAGGGGACTATGGACTAAGCTAAGCCGCAGTCGATTTGATTAAATTGTGAGGGCAGTATTATGCGGCTTAATAAACATGGGTCTTGCGCCACGAGCTTCTGCTGTCCAAAAGCACCTCAGGTTCATCACTCTATAGGCTAACGTCAAAGGGAAAGACTTAAGCTCGACTTAGGTGTCAGGTGAATTAACTGCTCCGTAAATACAGTGTAACAGACTATAAAACACGCATTTGCTTAGATGCACGTGAAGACCTGCTGTGGTGTAAAACGATTTCTAGCATTAAGATATGGCTTTCAATGCATGTCCCTCAGGAACACTTTGATTATTCAAAGGTGATGTCATTTGACCGCTGCTTAAAATCTGCTTAGTAACATTGTTGATGACAACTATAGGGATTAGCAAGTGTTTCATTTTACGCTTGATGTTTCTTCTGACGATTTTCCCTCCTGTGTCTTTTCAGCAACTGATGGAAGTTAAACCTGGCTTCGAAACGAACGAAGCTCTGAGGTAAAGGCGTGATTTTTGTCTCATTCATTCTAACTTGTAGAAGTATACACGACAGGCAACTCTTGCCGTAGCTTTAATTGCAATATTTTCCCTGTCAAGTTTTGGCAATATAACAAAGGGCGGAATGAGAAATGAGGATTTGTGCTCGGTTGGCCTCCTCATAAGTAGCCGCCTGCTTTCTGCACAAATTAGTACCTCTCCTTGACTAAGTGTAAAAGACGTGACAACTTTGGACCCCCCCCCCCTCTCTTCCCTCAGGGGCCCCCCTCAAGAAAAAAAAAGGGAAAAGGGAAGTTTGGCGCTTTAGCCGAAATGAAATTCCATTCTACTCTCAAATTACAACATTTATAATGAATGTGTGGAATGCAAATAAATTGATCCCCGTCGCTTGGTCTGACTTGAGCAAATGCTATGCTAACTGAGCTGACACTAATTCAGTTATTTGGCGCGGATGACAACCCGCGCGATAAAGGTGTAATCGGATGAGGAAAGAACCGGAGGAGGGACTAATCAATTTGCGATCACGCTGAACGAAAAATGAAATTAGGTTTCCCGCTGGCAGGGAGAGGAGCCAGATTTAGGGCTAACGAGATCAAGATTTGCAGGCGCTGCTGTTGCTCCTCCTCTTCTCTCTCTCTCTCTCTCTGTCTGTAGCTGCATTTGCTCATTGCAGCAACCCGATATGCACCAACCATACCTCTCAACATGTCCACACACAAAAAAATTGCATTCGTCCTTTTATTTGGTGGCATATTAATATCCGCTGCTCTTTTCAGGCAAGCTGCTATGTCCGATTTGATCCTACTGAACAAGACGGATCTGGTTCCAACAGAGCAGCATCAAAAGCTGCTGGACCAAGTCAGGTCAGCGATTTTAATCCCCTCTAATTTGAACACGCGTACCTGCCTCTTTTGCAATACCTGGCAACCTTTTTGCATATATTCCTTTCTTAATATCCGCCACCCCCTTTTTGTGGGTGTATCCCACCCCCCCCCCCCCCATTTTCATTGTGCACATTTAATAATCACGCCCGCCCTTGCCAAGGGGACGTATATATAATCAGAGTGCCCCAGAATCATGGATCATCGGCACCATTGTTGTGTCGGGGCGGGATCCGAAGCAGAGGGGAATGCCAGGCATCCAAACTAGCGCCGTCATTATAGGCATACGTCGACTATTTACCGTGCATCCTGTCAAGTCTATAAACGGCCGCTTTTGTTGCAGGTGCATTAACAGCGCGGCCGGAATTATCTCCACGCAGCGATGCAGGTAAGGTCCCCAATACTAGCTCGCTCGACTGCTTCATCGCGTTTGATATATTCATAATGCCCCCTCCCGCCCGCCCTTTCCCCCATATCTGCAAAAACCCTGACAAAAGTGGCGCGCTTTTCCGACCCACTGCGTCCAATGTGGCGGCTGCCAACGCGGCATTCTAACCAAGGGAGGAGGAGGGGGGGGGACCGACCATTTCCCTGCCAGGGAAACTCCCGATTGGTTCCCCCCCTTTTTCCAGGAGACAAAAGGACGCCAGCGGGGGTGGGATTGGGATGTGCGCATATTATATTTGCATCCGATTGCTCACTTGCGCGGCAGGTACCAACAAAGGTCCCCACCTCTCTTTTCTTGTCTGCTGGCAAGCCTTAGGGATCAAAATCACATTTTCCAGGGAGAGGGAGACCTTATGGAGATGGCCAGAACCTGCTGGAGAAAATGAGATTGTTAGGTGCTGTATTACCGGAGATACATATAACTTATACAATCAGAATGTTTCTGCTCCTCTCCTCTCCAGTCGTGACATTTCTGATTTGCAATTATAGCGGCGTGGAACAATCCCGGTTCTACTGGGCTGATTTCGAATGCTTCTTTGTTGAGCGGGTTGAGAGGAAGGATATTGGTGTCACCTTTTGTTGTCGCCTGCTGGGTTGTCACACGCGTCGCCACCCATCAGATATGGAAATGATCTTCAGACACCTCACTTCCAACCTATCTCCTTCCCCTTTTCAGTCACACAATGGGGCATAGTTCAGCTGAAAGGCTCATTTAGCAAACTACTCAAATTCGCCCACTGCACTTGTACATTTATTGAGCTCCGACGAAATAATAGTGGCCTCAAGCCTGTTAATCTATATATGTCTCTCTGGAGGGGCTCTGCTGGATGATATAGACGAGAGTTTCAGCTCACATGTATAATTATTCTGTGAGTGTAACAAACGGCTGCGAGAAAATTACTTTTAGCACTGAACCGTGATCATATTTTCATCCCTGTTAATTGGAGCCTGATTGCATCCCAATATCACTCCCCCCCTATCCACTCTTTCATTACTTTCCAGGATCGATTTGAGCCAGATACTGGATCTGCACGCCTACGATGGAATTAAAGCGGAAAGGTACAGTTGGATACATTTTTATTGTGCATTTTATTGTATTCTGGGAAGAGCAGAACCCTGTGATTTTTGTGCCATATTTTGCCTCCAAGTATACATGAAACTGCAATTTTTCCGATTGAAAATTCGTACATTTTTGCCATATCATTTCCAAATCCTTTTCCCATTCTTTTCCGCCGACACCAGCAGAGAGGGGTGTAGGAGTGAGATGGGAATGAGAGGGGGGGTGTAGATAATTTAACGCATGGGGGCCATGTCGGGGCGGGAACAAAGACTTGTTTTGATCATCTGGGTCCATCCCGGCAGTCATGTGATACAAAAGGGGGGAAGCCGTCCAATTGGACATGGGGATAGGAGAGAGGAGGGGGGTGTATTGATTGTCGCCAGCTTCTCTCTGCAACATCCATCCATCCATCCTTCACCCCCCTCTCTCTCATCATCACCACCTGCCCTCTCACCATTCTGTATAATGCTTCTAGGGGTCAATGCGTCAACCCGCCCAACTTATTAGGAACCGTTTTCATCAGCGCCCCGGAGAATAATCGCTCTCCCCCCTGATTTATGTCCCCGCAGCTTTTACCCTCCTAACCTCCTTTGCAAGTCTGTTTCCATCGGTGGGGGAACGTGATTTGCGGCCACGTCCCATCCATGATACCACCACAATCGCGGTTTGTTATCAGGTGACTATTGAAACGATATTGGCTGATCCTGCTCATTCAACCTAATTTTAACAGCTAATCCTTATATATATATATTCTTTGTGGGTCGGCCAGTGTAACACCTCAAGGATACACTACCAAAGGGCATAGTTTCACCTTACGCTCTGACATGATCAGGTTTTTCTGGTGCATTTTGCTGTGTCGGATCAACGTCTGAGGTTGTGGAAAAGTTGCCCACGAGGCGCAGTTCCCAGTGACGCCTAAAATTTAATTCCAACATATTGCACTTAAATGACAGCAGTAAGCTGCCCTACTTCGTGTCCTGTCATCGGCTGCTTTGGAACTTGGGGGGGAAAAATCCGCAGATTTGGCCTGAAGTCTTCCCTAAATTTTTTTCGTTAGGTTTTACTGGATGTCCCTTGACAGAAGGCAAGTCCTTGTTCCCTTACACATCTTCTCCCCTTCCCCCCCAATGTGATCCAGCAAACGTCCTGTGTAATGGGGCCAACGAGACGGAACAAATGGCAGCTTTCCCCCCACATCCTCTCGTGATCCAAAGTATCGGGGATGGACCAAGGCATGGAACCCTAATTGAATTTCGCGGCTGTTAATGATTATTTGCAAGCCAATGAAGAGTTGCGCGACGCAGTCTGGCCCCCCTCTTCTCTTCATGGCCCCTTAATGGCCCCTGAAAGGGAGATCGGACCAATCCTGGAGTGTTGGCCGCCACTTATCCGGAAACAAACCCCCCGGACCATTTATACAATATTCATAAGTCGGCTGGCTGCGGATAATACGCTTATTAAAGGAGGGTTTAACTCAATCGGCGGGTGAGTAAGGGGACTTGTGACTTATTCCCGGCCTAATTGATCCGACCGCGCGCCGTGTTTCCCGATACGATGTTGGAGACCCCACCTAATTGAAAAGGGATGCCGGGCCATGTTTCAGTTCTGTCTCGGTCTGACTGGGATGAATATATTTGATGGTTGCTGATTCCCTGGTTTTTTTCAGGCTGAAGAAGATTGCAGATGCTGAGGTAGCTGCCCCGTCAGCAGACCACATTGACAAGGTACAGCATCATTATGTGCAGTATATGGCATGATCCTGAGAGTTTGTTCAGTATACAACTGTGTGATTTTGCCCTTTCAGAGTGTACGAACAGTGACTGTGGAAGTGAGCAAGCCTGTTCGTCGCCAACACCTGGATGACCTGGTGCAGCGTTTGCTCTGGGAGAAGATACCAAACTCGGTCAACGAGCCGATGGTCATCTTCCGACTGAAGGTAAATTTGATTAAGCTTCTTCCTTGCCGCCCCACAGTCAGTCAGCACACATGTCGAGGGGCGTGTAAACCCAAGGAGAGGCTCCATCCGTGTCGACGAAGCAGAAAATGGAAAAGCGAGGAGGCATCCTTGAGAAAGCATAATATTTCAGTGCCGGTTGTAGACGTGGGTCCCCCATTTGTCAGCGGGCTCATCCCTTTCGACCGGAGGTTTTTGGCGGGGGCGAAAAAGCAATCCCTCACTGTTTCTGCTGGGTGATGCTGGCTGCAGACTGGGGGTATCTGGAGTAGCTGCTTGAGAGCTGCATACTTGCCGGTAATTTGTCTCCAAGGGACTCGCACGCAACAGTGACAAAGCTGCGTCAGATTCTCACGCCTGAATACGCCACGTGCTCTCCAGATCACGGGGAAGCTATGCAACCCACATAGTTCTTGGAATGAGACGGCATGTACTAATATTTCGTTGCACATATTGTGGACCTTCCAAACTCAGTATAGGCTCTACTGATGGCAGGTTAAGCTGAAGTAAGAGAAAAGAATAATTAGCCAGAGTGTGGCGGCTAATGGTTAGAGACGGAATTCAGAAACGTCTTCTAACATAAACGCACAGTTTAAAATAGTCTGGAGGCATTTACAGTTTAGCCAGCGTTTTAACTGATCGTTAAACACTAAAAGTAGTTTAACTGCCAACAGTGGCAACAAACTTTAATTACGGTTAACATCGCCCAGTTTATGGAATCACTTAATGTTTTATTTAAATCATAAACACGTCCCTTGCATCGTTGTATACTTAAATTTTTGTAACGTCGCGATGATTGTAAACAGCGCGTTTAAGTTGTGTAGACAGGCCTGGTACATTATGGTATATACCGTTGGAATTATCTTTTTCAACCTGATTATGGGTACAGTTTGATCTTGAGGTGCGCTGTTTTCTAAAGTCTGGAGAGCTTTCAATATCAGCTTTAGTAATAAACCCTAATATTTTGCTAGGCTTATTGCAATTAAGATAATCTGATCAATGGAGAAGCCAAGGATTCTTTTTGAACAGTGATATAGAGAGTAATCCTCTTTGCTTTTCCTGTGTACATTTAGGCCGCTAATATTCCAAGTCTGTTTAATATGTTTACAAATGCCAATTACGAACTTTTTCATAGATAATGTGCAAAAATCTATATATTAATCACAAATTCATTAGTTATGGGAAATATATTGATTTTACTTCTGTCATCAGGCATACCGAACATTTCTTTCCGATGTATAAATAATAGTTGTGTTGAATGGGTGCCCAGTTTTGCCATCATTTGCTATATTATTATTAGTGAAAATTGCTGATGGAAATAATCCTTGCAAAAGTGCAACTCAATTTTTCATACTCGGTTGGGGGGGGGGGGAGTGAATATGTGGGCTTGAATACTACGAAATCGTTTTTAAAGTTTGGTATTGCCCTAAACCACATTTAGAGGTTGAAATATATACATACGTATTTATTATTGGTTTGAACTACTTTTTTTGAATTAATTCCGAGTTTGAGTGGCGCAATCAATTGTGGCTGCATGCACTAGGCGAGAATATCAGGATTTTGTACAGATGATATCCTGATGGGCCAGGCAACCAACATTGAATTTATTGCGAGAATTTTAAGCTATACTCTAAATTATGTCACTGTCACTACAGGAGAGCTGGGAATAAAGTATGATTCGTAAATAATCTTAATGTCGCGTTGCCAAAATAGTTAAATTGCATCCTTCAAGAATCTATATTTATCCATTCCAGCCAAGGAAAGACTGCTTTCCCTTTCAGCAGACATTATTATCATGAATATGATCGCAGAGCACTTGGACGTCTTTCCTCTGATTGGTACTGTATGAACCAACTGGTGGAGAAACTGCTCATGCCAAACATACCATATAGAGAAATAATTCACATGAAAAACAGGGTGAATAGGCAGGTTGAGTAGATAAGCTGGAGACTGATGGGAGAAGATAGTATCAAACTGTAACTTTTATTATTCATATCTGAAATGTACAGGGTGGCCCATTGCTTCTTCGGTTCACGACAAAGAAAGAAGAAAAAGTGTTTCCAGCATACAAAGACATGTCCATTGTGCATGTTGCTTTCATTGTTGCAAACACTGATTGATGTAACATGGAGCGAGAAAGCTGAACTCTGCGTTGTGCTGCCCGCAAATACACTTCATGTTGGACTTTTCCAGTACATTCATTGAGAATTTTTTTTACGCCTGTGCAGGCCTCATTTTCATATTTCTGTTAAGATCTTTAATGGGTGCCACATTGAAGCCGAACTTGATTCCACATACCGGTAACGCCTGACATGTCACTGATACCAGAGTTGTCTGGTTAGCCCCCCTGAAAGCCCGGAATGATATTTTTCGCTGGCACTCTCTCTGTCTGCCTCCGTGAAAGAACACAAAGTGGCATGAGTATGCCGTAGGTGTACACGCCCGAATGCACGTCAGATCCGGAATGAGCCAACTCTGGTGGACGTGGCTGGCGAGCCGAAATGGAAACCCGAGGCACAGATTGGCCAAGTTGTGAGTGGCAAAGCGACAGACGGGTGCGCACACGCATGAACGCCCATTGGAAGCAACACCACGTCACTATATACACTGTTGCTTGCTGGAAGAACGTCGTTATGGCATCCCCAGAACTCCATCTTGGGTGTTCCTCCCATTCCTCGCTAATAACTTGAAATTTCCATGGGGGCAACCTACTGTCCCGGTTGCACAATCGTCAGTTAACTGACGGTTGGTGTGACCCCAGCAGAAGACGTGTGGCGTGTGGTTCGGAAATGGCGCCGAATTTATTTTTGTTTATGGTAGTAGCCCGTGATGGAGCACCCTCCACGTCGCGCTGCTTTTGCGGCAGGGCCAGAAGAATAACGCACCGTAAATGTTTGCCGTGACAAACCCTCCCTGTCTGATTGACACAGGAGGGCCCTTTTAGGGTGATGACCAAAAAGGAGAGGTTTAGGAGGCCCACAGCCGGACAAAAGTAGCTCCCACACTCCTCCATGTCCTACTTGTGGTGGGGGGGCCCTACTCTTTTAATAGGTGACAGTTTGTCAACACTGGAGGCCAAAGAGGGACACAGGACACTGGCCGAAATCCCACCCTCCCCAAATCTTTGGGCGCAGCTGTATATCGCCCAACAAAAGAGTCCCAGACCAATGAATATCACTCCTCAACGGACCCCTGCCCTATTATGACCGTGTAATTTAGTGTTTAAAGCGAGCCTTAAGCATGCGCTCTGCATTGTAGATGAAACATTTAATAGAGTCCTTTTCCCCTCCCTCCCCTTCGAGCCAGGATTTGCTCTTTTTCCAATCCGATCGGTTCCTCAGGTATATGGCCGTGGTAATCGGGCGGAAGGGAAGGTTCCTCTGGTTCAATGGGGCACAAACTTCCCTCACCTGCCCACCAGAGTTGTCGACGGCGGGACCCTTTTTCTTCTTACACCCACCCACCCACTCTATATTATATATATGGCCCTTGTCTTGCCACCACACGGGGCTTCCACAAAGCCCCCTTCTGAGCCTTGCCCTCCCCTTGATTTGCAAGCCAGGAACACGGCCACAAAAGGGAAGATGGGGAGGGCTAATATTTTCCTCTCAGAATGGAAATTCTGCTCGAGCTGGTGTGTGCAGCAGGATGTGTGTGTGCACTGGCACAATAGGGAAAAGGAGGAGAAAAATGAATAGGCTGTTTGGAGGGGCAGGGGAGAGTTAAGCCGAACGTCGCGGACCTTGTAATAACTGTTGTCTTGCATATTCAATGGTGTTCAGGTGTTGGTAGGCGCATTCATTGCTTAGGTGGTTATCTGCTGGGTATTCGTACAGTGTAATTCCACTTTAGTGTGCAAGTATAAGTGCGATGATGAAGACATTGCAGCAAGTCACTTCATGTATTCAAATTGCAAGTAACAATTGCTTGATTAATCCACCAAAGGATGGATTAAAGCTGTCCGTAAGTTTTTATAATATGGCGATTGGATTGACATTATTCTTATTAGCAGCTTGCGTCCAGTGTTGTTTTTTCATTCATGCAGTATAATAGTAATAGGCTAACAGTTTGTAACATGCGCGCGCACATGAACTCAATTGTGTGGGTTTGAGTGAACAATTTTTTGAAAGTGCATGTGTGGTGAGTTACCCCAAATAGTGTTACAATATTATAAATTCAGAATCCATACAGTTCACCATTACTTATACGGTTATATCGTTTGGCGCTATCCGCGTTTTTCTGAAATTAATTCACGCATGTTGCGTAAGTTTTCATATTTTATGTGGTGATAAAAAACAAAACAAAATTAATAGCCTTATTCGCGACGATTGCCAACTTCACGTTACAGGAGGTGTAGTTGTTAGGGGCGAGAATCTATTCTTGTTTCATATGTTGGTAACTCCCAGGTTGAATGATCGCTGCAAAAAAAATAGCCTTTTGATATTCATGAGTTTTCCCCTCCCCTTTCCCGTCTCCGTTTGTGCATTGACGGGTACAAATCCCCGCCCCTTCAATAGGCAACTGAGGAGCTAGGCCTAGGCCTAGGCCGACCCCATTTTGTTCAGGCCAGTTTTGCGTGGCGTCGTCTACTTAGAGGGGCTGGAGGGGTGGGTAGGGGGAGGTTAGACCTACTCCCCGCCTACATAATCGGGTTCAATTATCTGTCCTCTCCTTCCAGCCTGTTATCCGATTGCCAGCTCTCGTCCCTTATTAAGTGAGATTAGGGGGAGTTAGCTGAATAGAGAAATAAACAAGGCGCCGACGCTTTTGTTGCCGCGATTGGTGGGCGTGACCAGGGGATGGTCGGGGCGTGGCCGAGCCATCTGCCCTTAACCACGAGATTACCCAAGTTGCAAATAATATGTCCTAATCACTAGGTTCAATTCCTATACTTCTGGCACGGAGAGCTTTTTGTCCGCAAATTTCAGCAATTTTATGTTCAAATGTTAATCTTTTTATGTAAATGGTACCGTATGCTGGGAAAGGTGTTAATCAGCCTTATTTAAACTTTTGGTATAGAAGTCAATTTAATGGAGTTTCCTTACATACGAGCAGTGAGGGTTAGTGCCATCTCCACAAATATCAGATCTTGAGACAGAAGCCTATATATAACAAGTCAATTAAGTTTATAGTAATTGTTACTAATGGCTGTGATGATTTGTCAAACTGCTGGCAAGAAATACTCTTTTGTCACAGGGTTGTCTGCAGTTCAAAAGCTTGAACACGTCCTTTCCTTGCATGCTGTGCGACTTGATATATATGTCCATGCTTACATGCAACGTGAAGTTTCTCAGCGCCCCATACAGATACTGTACCTTCATGCCTCTTATATCAAAATAATCATACTGCTGATGTACAATTTCTCCAAGCATATTACAGTATAATAATAATAATAATAATAATAATAATAATAATAATAATAATAATAATAATAATAATAATAAGTCGGCGTCGTTTAGAAGTATGAAGTCAAAGACAAATCGCCACATCATTTTTCATAGTTATGAGCTCGTTCAAGACAAAATTCAACAAAACAATGGATAAACAATCCATTGTTTTGTTGAATTTTGCCTTGAAGCTCAAGTCCACATGGTTTTTAACCAGGACTTGGGCTTTTTGTTCCATTGGGCCATTTTAAGCATATATGTTTGTAAATGAATTACTGTGACTCATGAATGTCATACTCGTAATATGGTGCTTGTCAGTAAATTGATGACGGCTTTTTTATATAATAGTTTTTAAATCACAGATGCATGAGTCCTCACACAATAAAATAATGCGCCGGTCTATAATTAATATGAATGCAGATTTATCATAGATGCAAATCAGAGATCTGGCTCAGGATCCGGTTCATTCCATAATATCGAGTGGGGTATAGCTCCCATCAAAAGGTCGAGTGTGATCCCCGACACCCCCTGAACATTCTCTCGACATGAGTGTGCCTCGCCCCCTCTCTTTCTCCCCCCATTCTATCTCTCTATACATATAATTTCCCCACCTCTCTTTCTCTCACTCACTCTTCTCTGATCCGATGGGTGGGTGGGTGGGTTGTCTATCCCCAGGCATGCTGCATTTCAGGAGGTAGGTTTGCCATGGCAGCCACTCAAACCCACCCCAGTCATTGTTCGGCTGCTCTGAAGAGGATCCGTTTCAGGTCTCCCCCCTCCCAAAATGATATGTTAATTGGCGATGGATGCAAGAGGCGTGACTCAGCACTTCTTGGCGCAAATGATGCTATTTAGTATCGTGTTCATCGGAAGGGATTAGAACGAGGACGCGATTACTCCTTGGCTGCCCCCAAATCTGCCTTTATGAGCCTTCTCAATGGCACGGCCTGCTGATGCCTAATGAAGAGCTTGTCGCTTTTTACCATGGGGGGAAAAGAGAGGGGGAGTGGAAAGAAAGGGACTTGCAAATTCCTGGGATTGCACAACCCCCAAGTGTTTGGTGCCATAAATTCAAAGCCACTTGTAATTAAAACCTGCTGCTTGCCCAGTGCGGATAGACCCGGAACAGGAGGTCAGGAAGTTCAATAATATGTAGTGAAGGTGATGAGTAGCATAAAATCACCTTTGGAGCAAATTGTGACGTTTCCTTTTTAAGATTTAAAAAAATAATGAATAACGTGAAACCTGATTCTGATTTTGACCTCATCCTCATTTCATTGCTTGATTGTTATGTTTTCGGGTTTGACCTGCGGATCATCTCTGCCTGCATTGTCACGAATTCTTTAGAACCGTCGCCGCTTTTCAACTCGCCGCGTTTGATGCCTCAATAGGCGGCTTGTGAAAAGGTTCGAAACTGGCCCAGCAAATTTTTTTTTTCTGAGGTTTTAAAAAAAAAGTTTTAGAAGGAGGGTGCTCTCCTTTTGATAAGATTTTCCCTTCGGTCCCTCCCCAACAATGCTGAGATGTACAAATATTTGGTAGGATGAATATTACGTGGGAAACGCATGCCAACCGGTCCGCAACGGATTTTGAGAGGTTTCTCGGGAATAGGTCTCTGTCTCTCTTTTTTTTTTTTTTGAAACTCACGAGGTCTGGCGAACAATCCCAATCGTCCTTATACCAGCCCCCGGTTGATATGAGTCGTCCCATTATGAAGTTTGGGGACTAATCTTGTCGCCTTTGGGTGTCGGAAAAGGCCCCGCTGCTGGGGGGAGGAGATGGGGGGGGACTGCGAGGCACGCCGTGAATGTGTACCATTTTCATCAAACACGAACGGTCCCAAATGGAGCCGGCCGGCCAAGTGAGCACGAAGAATGTCGTGTTCGGCGCGCCCTTTCATAAATTTTGCACCTCTGTGTCATAACTCGGGGCAATATTGTCTTTCCAAGAGCAACGCCCAGCCCGCCTGGAATGTTTAATATTTCGCGGCGCCCGGAACGATGCGCAAGGATGAAGGAAAAGGGGGGGTTTAAAATTGTGGGGGGGATGCTGCATCCGAAGAGGGGAGGATCAAGAAGCGACCGTCCATCCCTTTGTTGCCATGCCACATTACTTCGCACCAGGAAGCATTATTGATATTGGAACCACTTCCGTTCTATTTAACACTCCCCGCACTCTGTCTCTCGGCCTGGGAATGTTTGCTACCGAACAACAAATATATGCGATGCCTCTGGTTTGAAAGCGAGCTTATATGTGAATGTGCCCGAATCGATCTGTATGTATATGCTAGCCGCTAGCCTCTGCTATAAAGCCAACCAATAAATAGGAGCATTGTTTTTGCGAGATGGTGACGGTCCATTTGAGGCTGTCGCAAAAAAAAAATTGGATGGAATTCAGGCCGCAATATCGGAATATTGTGCTTGAGCGGGTTGAGCTGTTGGCGTATAAACTTGGAGGGTGAATGACTGGCTGGGTTGTGCGCGTAATTATTATGGTAATTTTCCAGACCCTGTTTCGGCTGGGAATGTATACTGGTAAAGGAATGAGTCCGCTATGAGTTGCCGTTTTTTTCAACTCACAAACTTCTTATGGCGTCCCCATATCAGCTATACCAGCGCCGAAGCGGAAACCCCCTTCCCTACGGTTGATAGGGAAGGGGGTTTCCGCTTCGGCGCTGGTGTAGTTTCCAAAAGTGTGGCGATCCTGGCGGCGGACGAAGCCTCCCAAACCACTAAACTCAAACTTATTTTTTAACGTGGAAATGGTGGATTGAATTGATTCGTTGTGGCGGAATTGTGTGTACAACCTGCTTTTCTATTACTTTCAGGGGATTGCATGGATCGAGGGTCACACTCATCCCCAGATGCTTCAAGGCGTAAACGAGATCTACGAATCGGACTTCCTGCCCAAAGCATGGTCAGAGGACGAGCCCAGATTCACCCGGCTCATACTGATAGGTAAGAGAATTGCATAATCCCTCAGCAGCCTGCTTGAAATGAATAGGACCAGAGAGCACTTATCGCAAGTTTGTCCCTCAAAAAAAAGGAGGAGAAAAAAAATAATGAAAAAAGGGACGGAAATCCGGACTTTGGTCCTTTTCTGCTCGATTTCACTCCGGGTATAAGAAAGCCTTGAATACGGGATTGGTTCCGGAGAAGCCCATCCCGCGACTTGCCTTTGAATGGCTCGGACTCTCCTCAATCTGTGCAGCCTCTATCCTTCATTAGATTAGTAAAAATAGTTGGATTTGGCTGGGTAAATATTGGATCCGGGGAGAGGGGGGATTATATGGCTGATTTCAAGTAGGATTCCTGATCCATCAGCAGCTGCATACAAGCCGAACCTTTTGGAGGCTCGTCATGAGGAAAATTGCACACTAGTTCGGCGCAAAGGATCTATTCACTTGCCCGCCTGCCCATAAACGTTTATATATTTACCTAGTCCGTGGTGACATTTCACGCTCGGCTCCACGCCAATTGGGGGATTCGGATCCATTTTGGAGCGAGAGGCGCACGTGCATGTGCTTTGCTGGGTCCCCGGAACATGATGCATTAAAACACACTGTGGGACTCGGTTGATCTCGTTCCCCTCACACACACACTGCTGAAGCACCAGCACTCACTCATGCTCTAGTTGGTTTGTGCTGTCAGGAACCTCTGACGCGAATGGAAAATATCTGACGTCACTTGGGGAAACACATTCAATCAAAATGATACCAGGTGCATCAAGATGAAGTCTCTGATTTTGTATTGTATTCTTAATCAAACATTCTAGTAATTTGCATACAACCGGGCTTTATGGGTTGGAATATATACGCTCTATCTCCCGATGGTATCCCTCAATGTAGTAGAACACTCTTAAATTCGCTATAGTTTACGCCTGCTCCCAGTAGGGCGCAGAGTTGTTCCAAAAAATGCGCTGGCATAATCTCACCCCACCTGGAACAATCTCACCCCAATTGACAGGTATTGGAAAACTATCGGCCTATTGTGATCGCACATTTATAACAGTAAAGACAGTAACTTATTATTACACCACTCTAATTCAGAGTTGATTTTGTTGCAGGAAAGCACCTAGAGGAACCATTGTTGCAGAAGCTACTTGGCGATGTAGCTGACAAATCTAGCTGATTTTTTATTATTATATATTTTTTTGCAATAAAAACTGGTGCACTCTTTCATCGCTTGTTTTTAAAAAAAACTGGAACACCCCCTCCAGTGTGGTTTTAATCATTGGGGCAACGGCCAAAAATGAGGTTGGCGAAGAGTGTACCCACCCTCGGGGAGCTTTGGATGGTTCGAGGGCATCTTTCGCTGCACAACACGTTCCGGTTAGCAAAATTATATTGCAACAACGCCTGCAATTTTGGCCTACTCCCCTTGTGATTTTCCACCGATCCTCCCTCCCCTCTGGTCTAAAAAATACAGGGTGTATGTACAGTGTGCATGGGCGATTCTTGTGCGGCGTCTGAGTGTGGCCTCCTCCACTTGATGACAATCGCGCCTCCATTCCCAGTGTGTTTCACAAAAGCCTCCACCGACTTAATTAAACCCCCATGTCACAAAGGCGCCCTGGGGGGCTCCTAATATCGCAAGAGTTGGGGGGGGGNACTTGATTACGTTGACACTTTTTTTTTCGGAGTGACGGATTAAATCATTGCTGGCTCACATTGCTGCGGGGCGCAATGTCTTTGGGCGCATTGTTGGCTCCGCTTGGTCGGGCTAACGTGTTTGCAACTTTGCCATTGCAACCACTCCTGCAGAATGTATACGTATTGCAACTTGGATATATACCGGGCGTGTGGTGCGGAAAACTTTTGCGAAGAAAATCCACTGGAACATTAATTTTGGTTGCAAGAAAAGTGGCGAAGTATTGAAACTTGTTAATGTGTATGAGTACCAACACTTGGAGACACTAGCTGGATGGCAGACCCCGGAGTTAATGATGCATTTCCAACCATTCTCTAATATTGAAAATATGTAGTTTTTTAAAAAAGGTTTGTACTAAGCGAAAAATTCCTACATGGATGTGCAAAAGAAAATATATTAACTTGTTTACAGGGAACATAGTTGCAGTCATTAATTGCCAAATTACGGTTCTTCATAAGACAAACCAAATAAGATATCGAAAAATTACCCGCGCATGACTGTTTTAAAATTAATGTCCTTGGTGCATGACATACGGGTATATTCCTAAATCGTAAATGCAGTGGTATAACATAACGAACCACACACCCAGTCTGCATTGTGATTTTTAGCTTCATTTGTTGCCTAAAATGATTAACAAGATATGTGTGGTAACAATTTAAAACTCAATCAAAGTGTATTGCGATTCCAGCATGGATAAGACTCACTTGGAAAGTATGAAATTTCTTCCTTGCTCCAGAGTTTGACAATACATGTGCACATAGCTATATAGTTTAATTATTTTCGCCAAGCACCAGTACAATTTAATTCTCCATCCCAGCTTCAAAGGCAAGCTTTTCGAATAAGAGTACGTGAGGACCAATATAATTATATTATCCTATCCACAGTGAATAAACCAGTTTATGTTGGACACTTACCGTTCCAATACTATGTCCAACGCAGGGAGGTGTCCAACGTATTATAACTTATACAGGGTCTTCCCGAAGTCGTCTACGAAAATGACACGGGTGGGAGGGGATGCGTATGGTAAAGGCATGGCATGGATCTGAAAGGCCGTTGATGCTACGTCTAAGAGATGTCTACTTTTGACATGGGCGATGTATATCCTGACAAGTATGGATACTTCCGTGCATGCTTGCATTGCTGGTTGCTGGAGTCAGGCGGTTGAGCAATGGTTTGAGAGTGCGAGCGCCTGACTCTGGCAACCAGCAATGCAGGCATGCACAGGGGTATTCATATTTCTGGTTCTAGGTTACTGTGGTAAGTTGGAGTACGGTACTCTACACTTTGCCGCATGTAATGAAAGAACTTCATTTACTTTGATCATGTCATTTACGAAAGATCATATTAATGATCATCATGACAAATCCTCATTTTCAGATCCATTAGCTAACTAGATTTCTAAATAATATCCCCGGAGCTTTGTATAATAGATACCTGTACTTTATGCTTTATAGTATAGTATGTATTCGGTTTTAATTGTCTATATGCATACTTTTTTTTCTTTGCCCTCTGCCCTTTCCGAGCCTCTATTATGAGACAAATATTGGCCAGATGTCCATTTCCAATTTGTTGGGTTTTCCAACAACATTGTTTACATATTGAAAAGGGTGCTGGTAGTTTTGTGCTGCCGGCTTCACTATACGTTTAGTTGATCATATCCCTACTGTGTGCCTGTCTCTGATCCTTTTCCTCTGCCGGTTTTCCCGAAGCGCCGAAGAAGAGGGGCTTTTGTCAGGAAAAGAGACAAAAGGCAAAAGCAAGGGAGCCGCTCGACAAAAGATCATCGGGGGGAAATATTTGTCAGAAATGTCCGGAGCCTTTAATATGCATCCCCTGAAAATCCTGCCGGAGTTAAAACAATTGTTTGCCCGGAGCCAGAGTCGTCCCGGGCTCAGATATTGCACGGCATCTAGGGTATTACAATAGGGGCCTATAACAGCTGTAGCTTCAGAAACGTCTCGACTAAACATTATTGAAATGCTGAGCTGTGCTGTTTCTCCGGCAGGATTATTGTTTCCGGTGCTGATTACTACCCTGGCAAAAACTGGGACCCATTGTGTGTGCCGTAGCTATTACTTGCCTCCAGTATATACACACACACATTATTGCGATGAAAGATGGCGTCTGAAGAGCAAGGGGGTGCCTTCCCTCGTTCGGGCCGTTTGCTTGTCACTCAGACTCAACTCGAGTGGAGCCCAAGCAACCCATTCTGCTTTGTAGCCATAACCCCCTCAGCTATATTTGGACTCGGGATCAAACTCTTTAGCCCATTTGTTTCCATTCTGCCACGCCATGTAGCGCTTTATCAGATTTTATAATGACGTATTGGGCAAGCCCTGAATTGAATGGTTGAAAAATTAAGTGAGAACACCGGAACATGGCCGTGCTGGTCTCCACGAATCTGGATAGAGAAAATAAAACGCCCATGACCCTGCTGCAGAAGCGATATTGCGGAGTTAAAATTCATGGCTTGAACAGGAATGCAGGCAGGTCCCGCTTATAAGACGGGGGGGTTGTGCCAGCCTGCAAGTAAACATTTGGCTCCATAGCAATATGGGCCTATAAAAGCCGTGGAGGGAATGGAATGCCAACACGGGCTCAATATATGAGCTCGCCCCGAGTCCTGAAAGATTCTGCAGCAAGGGCACAGCATCCACCACCTCTCATTTATAGAGAGAGGGGGGGCCATATCCAGAGTGGGTTGTCAACAGCCCTCCCCTTGTCCCCTCTCCAAAAAGCTGGTGAGAATGGGCCAAGCTGTCCGAGTGTGTCTCCAGAGACCCGCAGGTGTCCGGATTCCCCTGGTACGAATCCCAAGCCCTGCATAATATAATGCACCACGTGCGATGCCGCCCTTCCTTTTCCGTCCACGGAGTTGCCTCGGTACAAAATTACTTAAACTATAATTCTGGGAAACTGCTAGAGGGGGGAAGGGGAAAATTTAACAGGAAAAATTAAATAACAGAAAAAGGGATGGTTGTGTGTATCTTCCGGCAGAGTGGAGTTGCTTCTAGTGCTGTGTTAGCAACTGTCTTTAGCCATCCGGAAACACACGCAGTGCTCCTTGTCTGCTGAGCACTGGGCGTGAAGGTACCAGGGCAGGGACTGATTCTTTCGCGTGTCGTTTTTCACACCCTGCTGTGTAGTCTACAGCCTGCTGGTGTGTGTGTGTGCCGGAATTAATCCGCTCATTCCCTAGCGTCGCATAGCCATCTCACATGTACACAGGCTGGTTCATAACACTTTCACATACTGATAGGGTGAACTATAGGATCATTTTAGGTATAGAGAAGTCATTTGGGCTTCAGCTTCAACAATGATATAATTCATATATTAATGATGTAAGCAACAGCCCCCTTTTTTATTGTCAAACCTGTTTTGTTGACGCCATCATGTCAGCACCCATCCGCGCATATCGTGCTGCTGTATACAGACGGACAATTACTTAAACTGTAATATGTGGACATGTTAGAGGGGGGGTAGGGAAACCTGGTGCCACATTTTCTGCTTTCCAGGAGAGCGGGCCAGTGTCTGAATCGTCGTCTGTGTTTCCCAGCATCCGTCCCCGAGTCCGCCGCTCTCTTTGTGCCGTCTTTAGCCATCCGTAAATTGGTGGAGTGTGGCTGGGGGAAGGGGTGCAGGGGAGGGTACAGGGTGAGTCAAGACCATCCAGTCGCAATTGGTTCGAAACGCATTAAAATATGAAATATCTGTGAGAGATGTTAAACAAACAAGTAGCCTAACATATACATGTAACTTGTATAGGTGGCCGCATGTGGAGCGCACCTTGTTGTGTCTCGCCAGTGTATATCTACTGAGTAGGCAGTACCTGTCCTTTTTTTTGAATCACCCTGTAGAAGCAAGCAAGCAAGCAATGGTGAGCAGGCTGAAGCAAAAGCTCCCGGGTTTCCATCCAAGCCAACCAACCAGACGCAAAACCATCCATCCATCGCTGCTTCCCGGAGTGAAAAATCAGCCGGCGGGAGAACCGACGTTACCATGGCGGTACATCAATGTTGACATAACTTAATTGAAGCGAGTGGAGTCGGAAGCGAATGGGAGTTTAATACAGCATTTTATTGCCGCATTCCTTTCCGCCCGGATGCTGCGTGGCTGGAGAGATCTAGCCCCCTGATGCTGCCTGGGCTCGGCGACAACATGGCGTTCGTGATATATTATTGAGGTGCGCTGGCACACAAAAGGATCCCCAGCCTCTCATCCCCCCCCCCNCCTCTTCAAAAACGGCGGCCGCACGAATGAGCCCAAATATTTTCCCTGTTGTCGTAATGAGGCGTTATTGCACTGCCTCAAAACTCGGGGAAGGGTTCCCCCCCACGGACAAAAGAATGATGGCTGTTGGCTGACGACCAATAAAAGCAGAAAGGGGAGAGATGGAGGTATATAAATAATGATCAAAAAAACATAACATGCGGTCGCCTTCGGCGTGAAAATTTTAGTACAGCAGGGTGAGAATAAGACATATCTGAAAGGAGTCATTAATATTCATATATAGAGTGACACTGATCTACTAATCACTCCAGTAGCACATACGGGATTTACCGATGGGAATGCGCATGTGCATCTGGAGTGAATAATCCATCGCCATGCACCAAAATTCCAGTATATAGTTGAGCTCAAAATGTTTACAGCAGTGTTTGCGCACTGCTTTTTAACATACAAATCCTTCGCGGATATACATAAATCTGTGTTGTCCTATTAAGTCGCGCGGCTGCATAACGTTCGTCTTATTCGGCTCAGTCGGAAAACCTCAGCGTAGAAGTGTCGCCTTTGTGAAAAAAAAGTCCTAAATCCCTCCAGACCCGAGCCATAAATCCGCCCTATTATAATGAATTATGACGTGGGTTTTTGGTGACAAGTGCGAAAAAGCCCGGATCCGCATTCCTATAAGGACACACCATTTGTCAAAGAAAAAAATTTGTGGGACACCATTATGATGATCCAATAACTCTTTACCCAATTTTCTCTCTCTTTTCGACTAGCTGTTTTTTTTAATGCATTTTTCCGACTGGGTGTTGGGTGGATAGCTGTTTTACCCCTCCGTAGGGCCTCAACACCCTTGGCTAAATATTTGCACAGAGTGACAAACTTCTCAGAGAACATGGGCAGCTGTTGCGCCGCTCTGGAATTGTAATTATGCTGGCCAAATCAATAGAAAGGACGGGGATTGGGACAGTTGGGCCCGTCGTTCACACCAGGTTATATACAGCTTTTATATATACAGGCACCTTTTTTGCACTCTCAATTAGCAGTGCGCAACTGACGGATTTAGCTAAATTAGACTGGCAAAGTATCCATTGGTATGGAGCAGTGCTGGAATTACTCGAAAAAACACGGCGGTTCCTCCAAACAATGTCCCAATTTGGGGATGATGGCCGGTATAAGTTTAAGGCAACCTCCGGCGTTCATAATGAAGGCTTGATGAACACTGCTCAAGGGGGGCATAATTCGATAACCATAATTGCATGGGGGTAGGCCAAGGAGAATGAGCCTTGCTTGGCTGCTGTGTACAGGATACTGGGAGTGGGTGGAGTGGGTGGGGATCAGCAGAAGTTCATTGATCACACCTCCTTTTTTTATATACTATCGGGAAAAGAGGTTTCTTCCCTTGTGCTTTTGTCGGCGAGGCACAAAACTCGTGGCCTCTTACATCTTGTTTTGGCCGTCAATCTCAATTCCCCAGTGTCAGTCTGTATCTCCACCGGCTGCCTATAGGCTCACCTTCTACAAGCCCTCTTCAATTTGCAAAACTTCGGGCCATTTCAATCACTTATCCACATGATGCGTTTCTGATGGACGATAATCGAGTTCTTCCTTTCAAATCGCTCTAACGAAATAATACTATAGGCGCTACTGATGAACGGTAATTGCTTTTGAAGTTCGCCTGACTCGAGAGCCGAGCCCGGGTAATCCAATCGTGGGGAGAGCTTGGGCCTCCAGATCGGGCGGAGAAGGACGAGGATTTGCCCCCTTCTCAAACTTGTCAATACCTTTTCCGCACTAGTTGACACACAGCGAGGATGCACCGACTGAGAAGAGTCCATCTGCCTTTATTTCCAACACTGCATGGCAGCCATGTTGCTTCCCCTGGGCGTGCCGCGCATGCGCAAAAAAATGGTATCGGGAGCACAGTCCTTCCTTGCTGGGGTCAACTTCAATCTAACTATTAATTTTTCATATCATAAGTAAATAATGTCAACAAGTGATCAGACGTAGCAAGGGTTGACATCAGAGGTGAATTATTAAAAATAGATTCAACCAATGGTCCCGCTTCTTTTTGCCTCGAACTTATTTGCCCATGAAATGTGCAATAAAGCACAAAACGCTGTCAACAAATCCGGACCTTATGGACACTAAAAATCAATTACCAAGCATCATTGTTCGCGCAAACGAGCTGCAAAATGTTTCAAATTCTCCTGCACAAATGCATTTTATAAATCCGGACAGGGGATGGATCCACAATCCCCCAAAAATAGCTTTCAGTTCTGGGAAGCACCACTGGAAAAATACTGGCCATAACGGTGATAAGTCACATCAAGGAGAGCTGTGTGTGTGCTGGCCACAAATAAACACAAACGACGCTCGTAATTTGGTGCCCTGGATTAGGACCGGAATGCTTGCCTCTGGGTGGCCACCAGGGTTACATCCACGTCACTTCCGGCATCTCAACAATCCAATCTAAACCCTATGTATTGCATCCCCCACAAAATGTTTTGGACAAACTTATATCATGACGATATACTGGTGACGATATAAAATCAAATTTTTTTTTGTAACTTCCACCTTGATAGAGTGCTGACGGTTTTGTATTATATGCCCAGCAGCTGTTACCCTCATTTTCTAAACCTCTCCTCTAAACCATCCGGAAGCGAGTGCTACATTGCACAGAATCCGGTTTCAAAACTATGTGTCGTCTGCAAAGTGAGAAATTTCGGCCTTTTTCCAAGAACTGACTGCCGCAGTTGGCTTGGTTTTAACGGTGGACAAAACTCCAGGGGAGGTCCTCGGCCTTTTCAGAGACCTTTTTGGCCATTTAGCATTCCCTGTCTGGCCCCCAAAGATCCTTCTTGCTTCCACTCTATCACGTCCCATGTCCCCTGTTTCCCTTATCCTCCAGAAAATATTGTGAGGATTATCTCAAAGCAGATGCAGGATTTTGGTTTTTGCTGCGTGTGGTCCATCCTTCAGGGTTTTGGGGCCGAAAGCGGAGTCATTTACTGGAATTATTCGTATAGTGAACATTCCTGCCATTTTATCTAGATTGCACCCCAAAAAATATTATAATAACTGTTACATCACGCCTGCTGGTGTACTATTCACGTTAGTAATACACGAATTCTGGGGAGTTTCAAAGCAATATTTGCAACTCCGCATTACCAGTGAAATAACGCAGTTGCACAACTACGGATAATTTGTAAATGTTTGTGGCGCAAGTTAATTTGCATGATTAAATGTGGCTAATAATTCGATCGATCATGATCTGACGGCTATAGTTTAGTAATCAACATACCGTGTCGTTACATGTCAGCTTCCATGGGACATGACGTACAAAATACATATAGTTACATATACGTTAGAAGCTTATTAGTGTAGATGCTGTGCACAGGAGAGACGCAGCTGTTGTCGATAGCAAGCAGGCGAGACGTTTCTTTCCAACATAAACAAATCAGTTGGGCTGCGAGACGTTTTGAATGATGGAGCTGGATCCAAGGAAAGGGGGGGAAGATGGCCCCTCCTTTTTCCGCTTCTTCTCACACAGCTACACAGTTCACGACACCTGATCTACGGTCCTGGTTCAAGAGGAGGTGAACCCCAAGTTGGAGTCAAGCAGTCTGGGGAGCTCCCTCGCCAGAACTAAACGGGGAGAATCAACCCCTCACACCACTCACAAGATATCAAAAACAGCTGCCCAAAGCTCCCTTTCCCAAACTAAATATTGTTGAAGCCGATTTTGAAAGTTTGGAGAGTGATTATTCGAGGGAAGAGAGCGGGGCGAAAATATTGCGTGCTAAAGTCAGTGGGAATCCTTTTGAACCGGATTGACTGATGACACTCCTGGGTGTAAGTCAGTGCAGGATAAACAACAGGATGCTAAAAAAAAGATGAGTCTGTTCCAGGCCAACCTAACTGTGGCGGATTTTTTTTACGAACGCAACCGAGAGCGCACCACAGTTCGCGCAGCTGGCACGGTTGGCATTATCAATGACACCTCTTTGTACAATGGGTGTACTCAAGCGCTACACTTATTTCCAACGCTATATGCTTGGGGAGAAATAATATGGCCGACGTTTGCGACATTGCTACGTGAGTGTTGGTGCGCACTCGGTTGTGTTCGTAAAATAAATTCATTGTAGAATAGCACTTGCTATCTGTCCCTGTCCCATCGTGTAAACAACCAATCACATATTTTTCTGGAGAACAAACTTATGAGCTAGTAAACATGTCGTATTTGGATGTCTGTGACGAATCGACAAAAAAAATATGGGCGTCCCGCAGTCTGCTTGGCTGGGAATAAATGGTCGGACAGGACGTGACCCGCGAACAAGCCTGGCAGATGCGTGCAAACCCATGACGGCCGGAGAAACCCATTTGGAATTTGGGTAAACTAAGAAGGGTTTATACGCCGGGCCTTCTTCTCTCTCTCTCTCTTTTTTTTGCAGCCCTTTTTGGTTTATGTTGGCATGATTTCGGCGTCTCTTTTTAAGCCGATTCGTAGAGATTGCAATTGGAGCAGGTTCGTATCCGTATGGCGCGTATGGTTGGCACCAGCTTCCAAAATGCGGTTTCAAACACTTGAGTTGATAGCATCCGGAGAGACCACACGAGGGTTACAAAGCTACTGTCAGCTCCAATCGCGGCATAACTCGGCTCAGTTATCTGGAGCACGGTTGTGTTGCCAATTTCGCGCCTTGTTTGTTTGCGTTTGATTCCCAAGCGGGCGCCGCATAAAAGTCTGGCCCTTTGGCAACAACCTGAAGTGCTTTTCTTTCACGTGGAGCCGACAAGCGCACAAATCTTGGGACAAGTGGATCCATCATCAACCACTGCGGGGGCTTAAGACCCAAGCCCTTTGAGGACGGACAGCAAGCCAGGCGACTACAACCAGAGAGCTAGAGAGAGAAAAAACGGAGCTAGAGGGGGGTAAAAAACGAGGTTGTGAAAAAGTTCTCACATGAGCCGTCAACGCCTGTGTCGTTTTACGAGCAAATATTTCCTCTGGGAGCCAAACAGCAGGCGAAGGAAAAGGAAGAGAGTCTGAGGGACGAACTAAACATTCGCTGGTCTCGATAACTTTTGCATATGGCGGGCCTCCACTTTGTAACCCAACCGCGCTATTTATATGGGGACGGGCCCCTCGATGCGCAGATGTGCCAGTTGTTTTCATTGCGTCGTATCGCAAATAAATCATCGCTTTGTTGAAACTAAGGTTTTTGGCGAAAACCGACACCTGATGACTCGTATACTTGCCACACGTTTTGTCGGACCGGATTATAACAGAAGAGCTGGGCGACAAAATGTGTCAGGTGTGGGCTTTATTTTCATTGGACCACCGCGGGTATGATGAAAACTTGTGGCACGGTTCGGTGTTCGGTCCTGGATTTATGTTGCGGAGGATAAACATTGTACCATGCGTTGATAAGCAATCTGCGTGTGGTCTCGCCCGATAGCGGTGAGTTACGGCGTTAATTCCGCATGTACCATACGACATGTAGCTGCTTGTAAAATTTACCACGGCTTAATACTTCTCTAAGCCGTACATGTGTACACCGTTTTTATCGGCACGAACCGATTGCCGAAATGTGCTGAAAGTGAAAATTTTTGTTCCTAATTGAAAAGGCACAAACTTCAGATAGTAAGTGGCAATGCAGTATATATAGAAACCAGCGCACTAGTATAGTGTACGTAAAATTCATCATCGGATGTTTTTATCCGACAGCAATATTATCATTACAATGATGATGAGTTGTCGTATTTCTTTGGCAAAGTCTACTACACTTGAAGGCTGCATTGCAACCAACAAGCACCAGATGTATGGTTGAAAGGACAAGGACATTATAGGCGAGAAAGAAGGGCCCTTCACTTGTGACGCCACCTGTTGGCTCATTACGGCATAATTTGCATGCATACGAGCCCTGGGATATTAAACATTTTAAGAGACACAAAACTGGAGGAAAGGTTGCAAGCAAGGGCTGCTCACAAGTGGGTGTATACAGCATGGCACAATAATAAGCACAACTGTTTTTAGTCCAGTTGTATATATGATTTCGCTTTAAGTTTGATTCCGGTGAGTGGCATATAATTCGAATAATGTATATTTCTAAGAGGGTTTTGAGCCGATTGCGACCGCAGTGCAAGGGTGCGAATCAGCATGCTATCGGCGTGGGCAAACCGTGCCATGTGGTCAAGAGTCCCTCGTGAAGAGCCCTCGAACGGCCATGTTTGAGCCTATAGGGGGGTGGGGGGGACATGAAGCACAGGCACTGCATCACGCAGCACTGATTTATGAAAACGGCCGTCTGCGCCTCATTGTGGTGATCGCGGGGCCAAATGAGCTCCATATGTAAATGTTAGCGATGGGCCACAAAGGATGGGCGGCGTTTCCAACCACCCTGTTTCCCCCCTTCAGTCGCATATACACAGGGCTCAGCACTATTGCCACTACAGGGTGCAACCACCCATGGACCACTACAGACTTCCACTTCAGACCGGTTGTCGGAAAAATGAATCGGATGAGGGAGAGAGGTGAACCGTTTTGAGAGAGGCTCTGCAGTCCGCTCCACTGGCTCCGATTGCAGATTTACCTCAAAGATGGCTCTATGTCGCGGAAAAGAGCCCGCATGTTAACTCAATCCCTGGCGCCAAGTGGGCCTTTGGTTTTGGAGGCAAGTGCAACCCGGGGGGGTATACAGTTAAACAATTCAAAATCCAGCCACTCCCCAGCAGCGCCATCCAATAAATTAAAAACAAAATGTGATTCCGTTCATCAGAGCGAATATATCCACAGTCGAGCGATCACACACATTAAACCGCAACGATGACAAAACGCTGCCGTATCGCATTAGGGCTGCAAATTGTCCATTAACCTGCCCTCTCTCGCTGTTTATGAATATTCATTGCGAAAACAAATTCTATTGGCTTGCCTGGCAGCAGCTGGGAACAGCAAGGGGCAGACCCAAAATAATTGACGCTAAACTTGTCCCATCGGGTTGTGTATATGTGTAGTGCGCGTCGATTTGCATAATATGTGATTGGCTGCAGTAATTTAGCTCGTACATGCAAAATGATCGAAAATAATTTTTTTTGCAAACACCCTGTGTAATGTGCGTTGGCTGTGCAATTGTTGGGGCAGTGAGTGAAAGCAGAGAACGTTGGGACAAGCAGCTAGGAGACGGGGGGAAAGCGCTGACAAACTCTTTGGCCGCATTTTCTTTCGCTCGCAAATTGTTTCCCATCTGTCTGAATGAGCCGATCCAAACAGGTTGATTAAAGCGACCGTTCGCGCGCTCAATTCTTCCCCAGCCTTCCCAATTACACTTGATTGAAAAAGAAGATTGGTTCGTAACATTCATTGGCAACTTGCCTCCGGAACAAGGGGACCTGGGACCGGAATTGTTCCCGGACGCTGTAGCACCAGTTTGCGCTATAACACCCACTCCAACACGCAAAAAAACACGGCTCGAATGTACAGGAGGATGCAAAAAGTGCCTCCAAAAAAACGAGGCACTGCTGATCGCATTGTTATAATAAAACGCAAGTGTCATCGATGAGCAAAATTGTATAGTTACTGGCATACAAATATGTAAACAAATTAATTATAATTGTCTGGAGCACCTTGTACATGTCCACCACATGGCAGAGCGTCACATGCAGCATGCCTATAGACAACAACAACAGAAAAAAAACTCTCTGTGCAGTTCTGTACTGCTGGCAAAATTGAGTGCCGGCAACCACAATGAGCTGATATGCAAACAATGGCTCTCGTTGCGAATTTGCATCCGACTCGCTGGCTTTTGAAAACATTACATGTATTAACGTCATCTCAATAACCCAGCCATGTGGACATATGTTGCCCGGCAACAATCCCCAGCCCTTTTATTCATGCGAATACATTTTCAGCTTTTTCTCTCTCTATATGTCTCTTCATGGTGATGATGCTTGGATTACACTTGTATCCAACCTGAAGCCATCAGATGGCCACTATGGCGGCTATAGTCCTGCCCTGTTTGCCACTTGTTTTGAAGGAACTTGCCAAGATGCTTATCGGTTCGTTAATTAGCTGAGGTCATGCCATCAAGGGTCAGGCCTTAGACGAAATGTAATTAACGGTAGCGAATTGCTTCATTTATTGACTGTGTCCATGGTAACATCACGAGGCATATATGTAAGTGCATTGCAAAAATATTGTTTATTCACTGTGTCACTGTCGGCTTCGCATCTAGAGATAAATCAAGCTGACACGACAAAAGGTAAATGTATTTCGCAAGTTGACTTTGTTAACGCGGTTACATCGAGTCCGCACAACAATAAAGAGGGATGAGCCACGCCATATTTCATGCACTAAACAGGATTTAAAGCTTCTTATCTCTCCATCTACGTTATGCAACCAACAACTAACATTGGAGGGCTCACCTTTTTTTTCTCTCTTTTTCCTGCGTCTATTTTTCCCCCCCGGATAATACGATTAAAGATACGCCGCGGTCGAGACGTGAGGACATTCTCTTTATCCGAGGCGAGTTGTGCGACAGACACACCCCAAACGCGTCCAGATTGACTGGTTGAACCCGCCCAATTCCACGCCTACATTGGGTGCTCCGTCCAATGGGATGATGTGAAAACCCGCCCCTCCATGTTCCGGAGGGGCTTGGTGGGGCGCATGGGGGGTGCTAAACAAAAGAGGCACGGTTTTCTGGGAGAGCTTATAAGCCGGGGGTCACTTATCGCGTGTTTCAAGTCTGGTTATGGCGCGGCAGTGAGTGAGTTAGCTGTCTGGCATGTGTTTGGCAATGGAGGTGGTGACGGTGAGTGACCTGGACGGGGTCAATCCGGATGACTCGCCGCTGGACCTTAGGGGGGCCACGGTTGACTCGGACTGCGATTCGGACATTGGCGATATCAATGTGGATTCGGACGACGGTGAGCAGATGCAGCAGCAGGTCAGCCAGCCGGAGGTGCCGCAGGAGCCGGTGTCGGAGGTCAAATCGGACGATGAGTCCAAGGAGAAGAAGAACAACAGCATGGTGAAGCCGCCGTACTCGTACATCGCTCTGATCACCATGGCCATCCTGCAGTCGCCGCAGAAGAAGCTGACCCTCAGCGGCATCTGCGAGTTCATCATGAATCGGTTTCCGTACTACAGAGAGAAGTTTCCGGCGTGGCAGAACAGCATCCGGCACAACCTGTCGCTGAACGACTGCTTCATCAAGATTCCTCGAGAGCCTGGCAACCCGGGGAAGGGCAACTACTGGACGCTCGACCCGATGGCCGAGGACATGTTCGACAACGGAAGCTTCCTCCGACGAAGGAAGCGGTACAAGAGGCAGCAGCCGGACTTCTTCAGAGACGCCGCCGCCGCCGCCCTCCTGGTGGGTCAAGACCCTTACCACCCCATACTGAGCCCACACCACCCGCTGCACCATCACCATCACCACCATCCGGTCCACCACCACAACCCGTACCCGTTCCTGACCCCGCTGCCCCCCGCTGTGCCCCTGCTGGGACCATCCGAGCTGGCGCGTCTTTCCCTAGCGCCGCTCAACCTCAACCCTTTTGCCCTTCCGAAACCGATACCGGTCAGCACCAGTCATCTGGTCGCAACATTGAAGAGCAGCACCCCGGGGCCGACCACCAGCAAGAACAACAATGGGTTCAGCATCGACAGCATCATGGGGAACAAGAGCGATCAGGTGACCAAGCCCACTCCGATGGCACCCAGGATGACCCCTGCCTCGGCCACGCTGCAGGCCATCAAGTCGAGAGCCGCGGCTTCCACGTCGTCAGCGTCGCCAGCGTCCGTGTCGCCGCCTGTCAGCAGGAGCTTGGAGTCGGCCTTCGCACCTCCCGTGCCGGTCACCAGCTTGACCCTGATGGGTCACCACAACCCGCATCAGGGGCTGGACAAGTACAGGCACTACTGCGCGGGAGCTGCGTCCCTGTCGCCCGCGGCCGCAGCCGCAGCCGCTGCAGCCGGATGGGCCCGGTGAGCTAGCAGCCGATACGAAGGTCACTGCAGGTCAGAGTATTGCTATCGGTGGGGGCACCCGGCCGACGGACATTGGTAATGTTGAGGGGGGAAAGGTCAAAGGGGATTACACACTCGAATTGGGCCGGAGGCAGCAGTTGCAATTATTAAGCAAAATCAGCTTGTATACATTTTCACCCAATCAATTGATTTATTGTCATTAATATAAGTTCCTGCAGTCTTTTTATGTTATACGTAATGGCCAAGTTTTATTGCACTATTATTGAAGGATTATCTGAATTTTAAACTAGGAGCTTTTGTTTCATCTCAGGCCCGTTTGCGAATTTGTTTGTTCGTTTCTGAAATTGCTTACCTGATGATATAAATTTGCATATTTTCTAGACTCTAACATGCGATCCTTCTCAATTCCTAATCAGTATTTTTTGGGGGCATTATGCTGATGACCCGCCTCAAACTGCTATGATTAATTATCTCTTAGAGACGAGCCATTAGTCGCAAGGTTGCAATATAGACTGATTTAAAGTGATAATAATCACCAACGAGTCAATGTGGATTTTGTTGCAGACTTAGCGCTAATATTGCGTGTTCCTTTTTATTTCCGCGGGCATGACCTGTAGTAAGCGTAATGACCCACCAAACAGCGATGTACATAATTATAGAAATGAGTTATAGTGTGCCAAAAGAAAAATTCCGAGAACTGTCCTTTGGACCGTTCCACTTGCCAAAGAACTCGACTGGGACATTTAATTTATTTATACCGCGTAAATATTATTGTGAATGTAAAATGATGGTACATATAATTATTATCATTATTAGTGCGTATGAGTGTGTGAATACTGTACATGTAGTGGATGTATTTCGAGTTCACTAATATTGTGTTGTACTTGTACATACATAATGATCGTCCATGTCCTGCTGTGTATAAGTTATACCTCCCTTATATAGATGTTGACTCTTGTTAAGTTGTGAAAATTAAACGAAACGCTGGACTCTGGGAGCATTCCTGAATAACTGTTGGCAGCATATCCACCCTGTAGTTATACACAGTGTTTCTGAAATGAAAACATTGATCAGTGACACAACCGAAGGAAAAAAAAAACGTAGTGTGCTTCTTATTGTTGCTTAGAGGACCATCTCAGTGCACTACGCAAGAATGATAGTACAAACGAATTTTTTGTAAATAAATGCAGTGCGATGTGAGGAAATATATAGTATGTGTACATCTTCAAATTTGCATTCTTTCAATTGTGTTTTACCTGTTGTGGGGGGAAAACCTACCAGCATATACACTCTGAAATGTTTTGAGAACTGGATTGATTTTTTAAAACTCAATATTTGAGTCATATTGCTCTGATTTTTATCCTGAAATTGCTCAAACTCTGAAGTTGATAAATTGAAATATTTCTCTAAATTTTTTAGAGTGATATTATGGACAATTATCGACCCAGTTTGTGTTGGTGGGTTTGGCGTTACAGCTCCCCCGAAGACCAAACCTTCTCTTTTTTTCCGAGGCCCTCCCGACCGCTCAAATACACGACATTGCCATCTCGGAAGCCCCAAAGCGGAAAAGTTACCGCATGCTTTTATACGCTGGATGCGCTACACTTTCTTCGCGAAACGGGTTGTGTTGTCGCCCTGGGCACCACTGCGCCAAAAACGACACTACAAACGCATTTGTCACTCCAACGCTGCTGGAAAACTGGTTTGCAACTCGCCACATTTCCAGCTACTGTTTCCACTGCGACACGTAAGTTACTTGTCGTCATGTGCGTGGGAAGGGTGTGATGACGGACAAAATTTTTTTGTTTCAATTTCTGGGGAAAAAATGTTTTCTTATCGTATGTACGACTTATCGCAATGTGAATATTTACTTCCGCGGAAAAATGAGGCTTGAGAGGTGGATAATGATAGCAAGGTGTTACAATTAGATTAGTGACCATGACTCAGATTTTTTTTTCGAGTTCATCTTGCCTAAATATTGACAGAGCAATACACAATGGAAACGTTTCATTATATTTTGTGACATTATACAGCTGTCTTGAGATTACTTCCCTTCCTCTGACGATAAGCATGAAACATCTGGCCCTTTTGTTGCAATTACAATGTGATGGCGCAATGTTGTGTAAATTGTGAAGAAATCATCCCGCTCATAAAACCTGCATAGTATAAATTCAACAACAGCAACAATTTAATATGGAACTGGTGACGAAAATCCTTGTTTAATCATCCACGTACAAGCCTTATCAAGAAATTGTTTCCTCTTAGAGGTTAAAATGAGGTATGCCTGCTGAACATGCTTTCCTTAATTGCGTTAATAGCATGTATAGCTTTGTATTTACAGGAAATTGCGGCTGAGCCTGTGGAAATCTTATGAAAATATTGACAAAGGCTCGTCTAATCTGTACACCCGGAAATTTTCAGGTACATTGATCTACACCGCTGCGATTATTTTTCCCTTTTTTGTTGATATACGCCTGACCGTGAAACATGAGCCTAAGGATTCCGATTCTAGGCTCTGCTAAATCCCAAGGGATCAGTTCGGTCGGGCCCAATTTTTTCCTGGAAATTTCAAGTCAACCACGAAGCTTTTTTCCCCCCTCTACTGTTCCTCCTGATCTGATTGAAGAGTCCCCTGCGAGCCATTAATCTGTGCCGGGTCCTTCTGGGGGTTTAAACAATAACCCCTTCGGAGTCTGCAGGAGAAGAGGATCCCCCTCGTTTGTCTCCTCCTTTTTCCCCCCCTCCTTCTACTTGATAAATGAAACCCAAACATTCCAGATGAGCAGCTACCTCTTTTGAGCGGCGGCCAACAAGTGCCAACCACACCATACCTCCTTATATCCCTTGACAAGCAAGCGTCTCGGTCGCCAGCATTTTCAGAAATAGGGCCCTTTGCCTCTCTCTGCCACAGCACTATATGCTGTATAACTAACTACTCCACTGCTTGGCTTGGCCCTAATTCCCGCCGGTCCTATCAGTTTCACTCGAGGAATGTCTCCGACCCTTTTCTCATGCTTCTTTGCAGGATTCCAGGCGAACCGCACACTGACCTGGGACGAGACGGGGCTGTACTGTTATGATTGTACACATAGTATGTACCAACTTTGCAGGTGACTGCGAGGGCGGGAGTTTGTTGTTGTAAGGTGAACTTATTTTTACTGCTGTTCTCGACTGTTGGGTGTATAACTGTCAGTCGTCGGATTCAGGCATCGTCCAAACCGGCGTCCTATACATAGTGTATATGAAATACCATCTGAATTCATGAGTGGTTTCTGACCGTGAAATGGCAACTGAGATTCAATGTCAACTCATATAGATATAACATTATTAATTTGAACTGTTCCAAACTTGTTATGACGTAAATAATAAATCAGACACAACTCCAAAAAAAATAACAGGCATGTATACTCGTATATACATCTTGACGTTAGAATCGTATTAGCTTTTTATTTTGTGCAAAATATTCTTATCCTTTCTGTACGTCAATGTTTACTGCTTTTGAATGATAAGATTGCACAAACTAGCTCAGCTAATCTTTTCATGAATAAGACAATTTTCAATTTAAGTAAAATATTTGATGGGATCAAAGAAAAATTACTCAAGGAATTGCGTATTGAGCCAGGTCAAACAGATTTATCACAGGAAAGCACATGGTGATATATTTAAAGTCGAATGAAAAGCTACTCGGAATGTACAGCTGAGAGAGATTAAGGATTAATTGTTATAAATGAATTAATTGACCCAATTGAACTTTTACTACAACCTAAGACTTAGGTATTCGTGCATCTTATGGCGTTACTATTGCAATAATAGGAAACGATTTTGCTATCTTTTACTGTAGCGCGTTATATGCAAACTTACAGGCCTATACGAAACATTGTACATGTAATACACTATGAAAACGAACGTTTCAGCTGGCGTTTGATTTGCATAATATTAACTTATATAATATTTACTACAGTAGTTGCCTATATCTCCTTGTTCCGAGTTGTGCACTGTATATACAAGTTTACAGCATTGCTGTAGCCTATAGCGTAAGCAATTTTATGGAAGCAGTACTGCCAATGGATCATTTTTTGTAAAGTAATCTTTTCTGGGCCTTAAAATAGAATTTACTACGCAATCTGAGCACAATCCAAAAAAGGAAAAGTAGTTGTTATGAGTTGTTTACCCCAGTAACCTGTCAAATTATTGTTTTCTTATATACGGTATGTGGTTTTTGCAACAGTCAGGGCCAAACCACGTGATTGTTGCTTCTATTTAATTTTGTGTTTGTCGCCATTAATTCTCCACCGTGCTTTAGCCTCATTACTCGCCGTATTATTGGAGGTGTCAACTATAGTAGTTAGCCACCGGATATGTCGATTACTCAATATATCTGTCACTCCAGATAGAGGCTTAAATTAATATTAGTTCAACCCCCAGTTTCGAGTACAATATCCATCATTCAGGCAGAATGTCAGGATAATATATTTCCGAGAAGGGTATTAGAGCGGATAGGAAGCAAAAAAAGGGGGCGATAAGGAAGAAACTGGGCAAAAAGGAAGGCCCTGTCCTCTGATTAGGGAGTATAGAAGCTAACTCAAGGCGGCATGAAGTAAAAGTCGTTCCCTTTTGGGCCCCCCCTACTCTCCCTTTACGTCTCTCGAAAAACCAGAGCCCTGCCAGGAATCCTTCCAACGTGTTGTGTTAGTTAACTGCCTCGTTTGTTTTTGAAATGGCCAAGATGAATGGGGGTCTACCCGAAATAGGCCTAGTCAGTCGGAAGGACCAGATGGGTACCGCCCTCTTTCTTGCCTCACAAAACCTTGACTCATTTCACCCCCCCTCCGGCCAACTCAAAACCCCTTGTATATATCAGGGATCCATCAAATAAGAAGGATGCAATATTATCACTTTGTTAAAAACTTGGTCGGATTAGGTTTAGTTATTGCTACACCAACGTTTTTCTCGTCGTCAAACCGCCTTCCTTTGTCGGATTAAACCGAGTCTTCTAAAAGCGAGGATGTGTTTCATAATATGTCTTTATCTTGTCGATGGATCTTGTAATAACAGGCCATCTCTCGTAGGCAACTTCCTGGGGTGTTATTTCCTCGTTTATGGCGGCTGTAAAGAGCTCTGGGCTATCGCTGTTGGAAAACACACATCATGCGAGGTGAGCTTACTAAACAAATAATCGACATTAGATTTCTCGAATCTTCCAGCCCTGAGTGGAAGAGAGTTCAAAGGAAGCCGGCCGAGTTGTGCCAAACCAGGGGATAAATCAATGGTGACATGGTGTCCGTGATGGTAACCGATCCATTTATTGATAACAGTTGAAAACCCTCTTTCTTTTGAGTATAAGCCGGTATTTTATTCAAAATCTATACATTGAAAATAACAGTATTGTTTTTTTCATTGCAAGCAAATTTTGCGCGCATGATTTTTAAAAAATTGCAAGTTAATATGTTAACACCCTTGGGTATATTATTACCATCATGTAACTACAGCTCCTCTCCCCTCTTCTTCATCTGTTTCCGCTTTGTCTGGCAGAGGCAGCAAATTAGTCCCAATTTGTCAGCTTTAATAGAGTGGTTGGGGGGGCTTCTCGTTACTAACTAGGTTGCATGCTTGGCCGTTACTGCCAGATGCCGACGCCTCTGCTGCCGACTCGTTTGATAACCATATTACACCAGTCGGAGAAATAAGGTTTTACAGAACACTGGTGTGTATATAGAAACTCACCAGCGAAGATTATCATCTGGCTGGGCTTGGAATTGGATCCGTTGGGTAAAGCCTCGCTCATCTTGCCAGAGGAGTTAACTCCACTCCATGAACTGCTATTGCCGACAATTGCCCCGGATTTCCGAGCAGAATTTCAATCTTGGGGGCTTCAGACGGAAGGGGCCGAGTCATTATTATTCCTCTGGATCTGCAGTCGAAAAGACTATCGCAAATGTAGATACAGCAACGCCAGAGTAAGGCCAACCATCTATACTTAAGCTTACACGTGATATTCGTACAAAATAAGTTGATGATAGTTGTCAGTCAAATGCTGTCAGTGATTCGTTGCGACTCACCCTGTATAATAGAAGTGCAAGAAAAGTTTCAGATATAGCGCATTTCGGTGTACTGAATAATGCACAGCATAATTCTGCATTGTTTTTTCGCCAGCACTATAATGTTAGTCCACTAAAGCGAGTACTGGACCTAGGGCAATGTCTCTCGAGTAATGAAAATTCTCCCTCTCGCATTATATAATACGTGAGATGCAAGCATTTTAGTTCAGAATGTCGGAATCTAGCTACAGGAAAATGCTTTCCAGCAGTTGAATAATTTCCTTCTTTTTCTGGATTTTTTTTTTCTCTCTCTCTCTCTCAAAAAAATGGACGTAATCATATTTTCAAGCGTGCATTAATGTACGAGCAACATTTAATGCGACAGAAATCGCCTAATATAAATCCCTCTGACAATGGAATGATTCGGCCCGATTTTTCAGTCTTATCTTTTTAAGTAGGCAACGGATTGTTGACTCCATCAGCAACCATCAGTTGTAAACTTTTAATGGGTTGCTGGGGGTAAACAATCCGTATAACTTCTTCCCATATTCACGGACTTGGGCAGTGACACCACTTTCTCCTGCCAGAAGAATTAGTGTCAGTGTTTTGGAAGAGCCCTTTTTGTCAGTTGCGACTGCTGGAACATGGCTGAGAGAAAAGGAATATCCTGCAGATGGGGGGTGAAATGTATTAGGAGCGGTGAGCATATAAAGAGGGCGGTGTGGGAATGCAAAAGAGAATGAGACTTGGGGGACCACCGAGGTGGCAGTGGTCGGAACGACAAACAGAAGAAAATCCTGGTGTTTACTGGGCTTGGCGGGTGTATCCTCCTTGGTTCCTTTGCTTGGCTATAGAGACGTGCGCCGAGGCTGATCCAGGCTCAGGTAATGTCAACACCAACCAAGCTCCTGGAGAAGACGGATTATTCCCTTCCCAGTTTTCATGAGGGTAGAGGCCAAATTACATGCATTGGCACAGTTTTGTACTATACTACCAAACACCCAAAGCAGAGATTGAAATGTGTCAGGGCACTAGCAAAATACTAGAAGCCATTCCCCCCTTTTGCTGCTGCTTGGAGGTCATAAAACTTGGCCTAAAAATACACCGCCGGAAGGACCCAGTGTCACGGCTCGGGCCATAAAGCCCCCTCGTTTTGTCTGTGCCTTTTGCTGATGTTTCCTAACTGATGTCCAGTTCTGTGAAAATGGTAGCATCCCCCAGCTTCCTCTTTTTTTTCGTATTTGGAGGCGGGAGTATATATGGTCCGGGAAACAATGCCTTCCTCTCGGGGGCAGCTGGCGGATGCACACAAGAGCAATAATTTATTCATCTGTGTCGCGGATGGATGTCGTCGTTGCCGTCGAGCAGTGGAAAGCACTTGGGCTCTGGGAGAGGAAGCGGTCCAAGTTGGGCCGGAAAGAGATGGAGCTGCGGTCGGCGGGTGGTATTCGAACAGGGAAATTCCATTACAAGTCAGAACAACTTTTCCCGGGGCCCTGTTTCCACACCATCGATCCCGCCCCTATGTTGGGGTCTTCCTGGCCAAAACTTTTCCTTTCCATTCTCTCTGGAGCTGCTGGAAAGAGAATCCCTTCTCTCTCTCCAGCTCCAGAGAGACAGACTACTCTGCTGATTTCCAGTCGACGAGGCGAGAGAAGAAGAGAGAAAAAAAACTTTTTTTATGCAAATAGTTTTGTCAATGAGGCTCAAATATTTAGTCAGAGCTTTGGACGCCCGGGTTCCTCCAGGATAAACATGTTAGCCTGGAGTTTAGCTAGTGTTGCTGCTGGATAAAAGGAGACTCCAGCTCCTCTTGCGACTGAAGGAAGAACGTTGATGATTTCGTGAATCCCGCGATGGCTCAAATATTTAAACGCCCACTGGATAAACATGTTATCCAGGAGCCTGGAGTATTCGTGATGGAAAAAAAAGAGACGAGAGCGCCACCTGTGTTGAGAGAAAACAACAAAAAAGGGGCGCCCGTGATCTATTAGCAACTGATGATGCCCATCTGACACCTAGTAATGAGTGGATAAACAGTAAGGCGAACGGACCTTTGTTCCAACCCCGGGCTAAATTTAGCAGGTTTACCCACTCTCTCGCCGTCGTTTGGAACAACTTGAAACAACTGTCTCTTCTCGCCTGAGAGCATTGGAAACTTGTCAAGCCACTTGAGATATCTTTTCCCTCCCCAACCCCACACCCTCCTCCCACCCCTTAGTATGCACTTTGCAAAACTGAGCCCCCCATTTGCCAAGAGAAACAAGTCATCTTTCCAGAGGAATTTGTTGCCCCGTCCTCTTTGACCGCCGAAAGTCGTTTTCGCAAGACGTGTACTATTTCGGTGACAAATCTGCTGGGGGTTGATGAGGAATGTGTGGCGGTGACAACAAAGTTGCTGGAGAGGGGTGGGCCTGGTCTTAATGAAGTTGGACACATGGACAATTAGCATGGTGGGGCCTAAGTGGAATCAGCAGGACTTGGAAAAGAAGGAGCCATGCTGTCTGAGGAAGGTCCAGACCCGCCAACAGGGGTTTTCTTCTAGGGGATCTCCTCCCACTTCCTTTCCCATTTACGTTTTTCGGGGAGGAGGCGCAGCAGGGTCGGGATCAGGTTCGAGGACCCTTCTGGCCCCCCCACCATAAAGACAAACGTTTGGATCCGGAAGCCTGCCACATTGCCCTTTGGTGTCCGATGTACAGCTAAATTTTTTTGTGCACTGTTACCTATAGGCCGTGTAACTTCCCAATAACTTTCAGCAGTTAGAGATTGGCCGCACCCAGTCCTTTTCATCTCCTGTACTGTGTGAACGAACGGTCCGCATAAAACCCCCGCAATCGAGAGGGTACATTTCCGATCGAAGCTTGGCAAAGATCTTTACAACTGTGAATTGGACCCCTCTTGTCCATTTTCTCCCCGCCTTCATCATCAACCCTGTACACTTTCTCCCTCACAAGTTTCCAGCTGCAATTTGCCCATATTATGGCCCAAGTAGCCAAATGTGGCTCTGACAATGGCGTCTCTTTTATATAACAGCGCCAGCCAGTCCTTCAAGTCAATAGTTACTTTGCATTCTTCCTTTCAAATCCAAGCAGGCCCCCCCTTGTATAGATGTTCCAGCATTTTCCTACACGGTTTCCACTCTCGCCATTATATTCCCCTGGAAGAAGCACTCGTTATGCATTTTCCTCAGATTATGGGCGTGTATATAGGGTTGGTTGCTGTGGGGTTGAGGAGAGGCGGAGGGAGAAGAGTTTCTAAACTTTATCGGGTAATTTTGTCCACTTAAAACTCCGCTTTTAAAATTGGGCAGGCGTTGTAACGCTGCAGGCGGAGATCTTTTTTAATGCGGGAAACCAGCCTGGGAGAAGGAAGAAAAAAGAGGAGGAGGAGGGGGGCGGGGATTATATCGATTCCTCTAATGACCTTCCTTGGGGTCTTGAAGAATTTCTTGCCCGTCAACGTGTAAAATAGGAATTCAGCACAAAGAGAGATGAAGGAGGGAGAGCCCATCAGCACCTGAGACTCTCTTCTCCTTATATGACAAAGTTGGGCCACACATTACAAAAACGGACAGAACTGGTACATTATATTCTCATTACATAAGAAATGAACATTTTATTAGTGGTTGCATCAGAAATCATAGGAAACAGCGTTATTTTAGGACTATCGACAAATGAAATCTTTGCGAAACCGTTTCATTACGAATTTTCCATACTGATTTCATTTGCGTGCAAATAACGAGGATCCTCTTACACGACATTCTCATTTCCCTGCTTTTTTATTAACGTGGCTATTTATTGCAGAGATGTATTCTAGGGAAAGTAATGAAAGACCAATAACAATTTATTGGCCAAGTCGTAACAACGCACAAACTTTATCTGGATACATTTGTTTCTGTGACGTCAATTTCTGCGGTGCTCCTTTTGCGAAAATAGCAAAATGAAAAGAAAAAAGTCT